>JANHGB010040080.1:36179-52528 GCA_026283785.1 Coracopsis vasa | reverse complement strand
GCACCCTCACAGGGAAGAGCTTCTGCCTAAGAGCTCATCTCAGTCTCCCCTCTGGCAGGTTAAAGCCATTTCCCTTGACCTGTCCCTACAGGCCCTTGTCCAAAGTCCCTCTCCAGGTTTCTTGTAGGCCTTCCTGGAAGACTGTTCAAAGGTTGTTGCAGGCCGTGGGACGGTCTTTCTCAGAGAGTTCTTGGTTGCTTCTCAGTGTGCTTCTTAAAAGTTCTTGTAAAGTGATGATTTGCAGTATCTTTTCAGGTTATTATACTGGGAAACAGCTGTTGCCTGAAGCCTTGAACCAGCTGCACATCATCTTGTGGGACATGGCTGCCAAACATTATGAGGTTTGGGACCAAACAGTAGTGTTATTTGTATGACTGAAAATGAAGATTGACTTTTTCTGACCTCTTTGGTGTGTCTGGTTTTGGTTGGAGTGCAAACTGTTACTAAGAATCCTGTTCCAGTTGGCACTAGTTTTATTTTCAGCCAGCTGGGTGCTGTTTTCCATTACAACATCAAGTTTCAGGTAGCCTCATCTTTAGGTTTATACCTGGGAACAGTTATGACCTGAACTGATCAGCCAAGGAACCTGTGCAGCCCAGCATTCTGGTTCTGCCCTGGGAATGGTACAAAAACCTGAAAATATTCTTTACGTTGAGCTGTTTGTTTTACAGTTCTGACTCTCTGATGGTCGGTCGCTTCTTTAAGGAGCATGAACTGTCATCATTTGTACATTGATTTTCTTTTTAGCTTCTATAAAGTTTTTTGGATGCTTACATTGTATCTTAGTTCATGTACATTCTTCCTGTGAGTGTATGTAAGTTCACTTATTCAAAACCAGATACCTTCTTATTCCTTCAGTATTTGGAGGAGATGAGCTCATGTTCTACTCTTGTATTTCTGTCATATGCTTGTTTCTTGAATATAAAGACAAAACGTGCCATTTCATTACCTCTCCTCTGTGTAGTAACGAAGGAATTTTGCTGAGGACACAGCTTCCTTCCTCCTTCTTTTAAACTAAATTCTCTGTCTGAATTGGAGCTATAGTTGGGAGTACCATGTTCAGCAGAGTATCGTCAAAGTTCTCAATCTAAATGGGATAAACATTTTTGTCTTTTTCTCCTAGTTTCAGTTGCCTTGTATTGTGAACAGAGAGGGCTTTTGAAATAATAGTTCTATTTTGTATTTAGTCCTAAGAATGTCCTTTCTGGGTCAGATGGGTGATCCGTTCATTCCAGTGTCCTGTCTTTGAGAATGGCCATAGAATAAGGGAAGAGCAGGAAGAGGTAAAGGGGCAGTTCTACAGTGAATGTTACCTGTAGATAACTCTTCTAGGAGAAAGCTTGCACTGCAATATATTTGATTATCCTAATTTGGACAGTTTGATCACCCCAATAAGAGTGTTTGTTTGTTTGGCTATAATTCCCCAGGCAAAAAGCTATTCTGAAGCTCTTCACTGGTACAATTATTCTGTCAGTTTCTACACCCCTGGGCAGATAGATCAGAACTTGGCTAAGCTGCAGAGGAACATGGCTTCTTGCTATCTTCACCTGAAACAAGTTGACAAGGTACATATATATATATATATAGATACTGATTTATTTGTGTTGGATTTATTTTTGTAGCTATGTCATTGGGACTTAATCTTAGAATCACAGAATAGTTTGGGTGGGAAGGGACCTTCAAAGCTCATCCAGTCCAACCCCTGCAATGAGCAGAGACATCTTCAACCAGACCAGGTTGCTCAAAACCACATCCAGCCTGGCCTGCAATGTCTCCAAGGATGGTGCATCCACCACCTCTGGGCACCCTGTGCCAGGATTTACCACCCTCACTGTACAAAGTTTCTTCCTCACATCCAGCGTCCATCTTCCTCTTTTAGTTTAAACCCAGCAGCCCTCGTCCTGCGGCAACAGCCCCTGCTGAAAAGTCACTTTGTTTATCTGTTTAGCTCTGTTCTATTGCAAAATATATTACTGATTTCTAAATGCCATTGTACTGATTTCCTTTAATCTCTTCTATGAATAGGCTAAAGAGGCAGTTAAAGAAGCAGAGAGATGTGATCCAAACAGCATCTTTACTAAATTCAGTGTCTATAAAATTGCAGTGATGGAGAAAGAAACTAATAAAGGTAGAACTTGGAAAATAAAGAGTTCGCTACAAGGAGCAGAAGTCCTGAATAGATTAGGAAATACCAAGCAGATTTGGACTGTTCATCTTGAGCAAAACACCGTAGAGGATAGCTAGAAGAAGGGTCTGTAGAGTCACTGAAACTGTCAGGCTGTAGATTTCAACTGACAGTGGGATTCTTTGTACACACAATATATAATATGCGGAGTCTGTTGCCATTGCTGATACTGTTGGGATGGAGCCTCTGGCTGGGAAGTTTCTAATCTTTTCATGGGCAGAAGCTATAGGGGCATCCCAGGGTGAGCATTGTTGCAGACTTACTGGCTCTAATATTCTTTTGTGTGCATATACAACATAAAAGAAAGGATGCTGAGCTAAGTGAACCCTAACAGAGCCATTATCGCTGCTCCTAGTTTCTCTGGACAAGTAGAGCCTGAAGTTACCAGAAAATACTTGAATTACTGAGATGAATTCCAGCATGACATATCTCTGTAGACTTTCTTCTTGATAATGAGTTCTGCTATTCCATATTTTAATGAGAATCTTAGCTGAAGTAGTGAAAATTAAGAACTACAGTCTATACTTGCTTAGAATACAGAGTAACGTGCAAAGCTTATTTTCTGATGAATTCTGTGCCAATTAATTCTTCTCTATACATTTTTTTGATGACAGCTTAATTTGTTCACATGCTATAGAGTGGCAACCACAGTACAGTGTGAACATAAAAGCAGCAGCACACTTGGTATAAGCCAAGATGTGGGAGCTTGGAATCATGCCCAGACAATGTATTAGAGAAAGTCTTCTGTCTTTGGTGACAGTTATTTAGCAGAACAAAATGAAGGATGTGAGCTAGTTTAATTTGTATGGCATCCTCGTTTCCTTAGATTAAGAGCTTGAAAAGCCTTTTGGCACCTCTCTAGGAAGAAACACGTAATTGTGGGGAAGTGCTGCTGTGGTCAGGTTTTCTTGTCTTAGTTTTTCATATTAAAAACATTACAGCCTTTCAGAAGTCGTTGCTAACGCCTCATTAAAGCAGTAGAACTTTGCACCTTCCAGTTGCTTCTGCAAAAAGACTTTTAAATGTTTCCTATGTATATTTCAGCTGTGGAAGCAGTTATTGAAATGGGGAAGCTAGCGGAAAAGTCATCTCAACATGAAGACAAGCTGAGAGGGGAGGAAAATACAGGCACTAACCTCCTGAGTTTAGCTGCCCAAATTGCTTTAGAGGTAGATAACATTGTATTTGCTTTATTGCTGTAAGTAGGACAGCTCTAACCTGGCCTGCTTTTAGTATTTCAATGTATTTCAGGCATTTTGAAGTATTTCATGCTTCCAAGGTACTCAAATGTGTTGTGTAATGCAGAATAGAAATTGAGGTTTTGGGGTTTGGGTTTTTTTGGTAGTAACTGAGGTAATGCAGTTTATCCAAAGCATGTTTTCATTTATTTTCAGAGTGAACAGCAAGTTGTGGCTATCAAAGCTTTGGAGTATTTGGCTGAGCATTTGCAAGACTGCCGACAATTATTTGCCGCTTTAAAGTGAGAATTGAATGGATTTGCAAGCAAAGATATTTTTTCTGCTTTCTTTTCAAAAAGACTGTATTATATTGAGGAAGGTGGAAAACAGTAGATGAAAGATTAGTTATCAGTCTTTTTGGTGCTGCAGATGTATCTGAAGCCTGAACTTTGATATCTACCAGTGTTCCAAGTCCTTCTCAGGCAACTAGCATTAGTTGCTCTGAATTTTAGGATTACCTTGTGAACAGATGAGCAACAGCAACTCTAATGAAATTCCAATGATATATTTGGTGAAAATACCAGTTTGTATCATCTGATGGAGCGGTATCTTACTGAAATTTTCCATCATGTTTAGAACAACAAATACTGTGATAGATGTATTTATTCCCATATTTGCTTAAAACCCGTGTTAAAGTACATTTATTTGCTTACTGTTCCATGAGTTAATAAAGTGATTTATAAAATAAGGCAATAGGGTGAGAAACAATATAATATTCTCAGTTTGACACTTTGAATTCTTCTGTGAGTTTCATGGGCTGATAGCATGTGGAAGGAAAGTGAGATCCTTTCTGGAAAATTGGGACAAAGCACACTGTTGGAAAAAAAAGTCTTGTTTCTTCATTGCTTATTTTCCTTGTATTTAGGTGTTTGGTTCGGCTTACGTTGTCAAAGGTCATGGCAGAAAATGAAGAGAAAAGGTGAGTCCATTTGCAAAATCATTTTCTGATGGTGGATATGTTGTACAGATGAGGTAATATTTTCTTGCTAGGCTTATTTTCTTGCTGAGTAAGCAAGAGATCAGTTTTTGTGCTAGTAAAAAGTCCACCCAGATGACTTCCCAACTTTTGTTAATGTGTAAGAATGTCAGGAGTGTTTGATGGGGAAGGTGGCCTAAGGCACTTTGACACTGGGATGTGGTATCTTGCTGAAGTTCTGAGTGAGAACTTCCTCCCTTGCTGAGGAGCAGCCACTTTGCAAATGATGTGTTAGCTTAGGAGAACTGGACTGCAGCGTTTTGACTGTTAAGGAAACAGTGCAGTGTCAGTGGGGTTTGAAGTTTAACCTGCAGCTCCAACAACTGAGAGAATCTCCTACTGCATTTCTACAACAACCTTCACTGCTGCAGATCGGTCCTTCAGTACTCTTGCATCTTCAAATGGTGAAAGTTTCTAATGCCCAAGGTGTTTATCAGGGGAAGAATTGTTATATCCATGGTTACGGAGATGTATTCCAACATAAATAATGTGTTCTGTTGTAAGAAACTTAAAGGAACAATTTCTAAAACTTAATTTTTCCTCCATCCTAGAGATGAAGATATCAACTCGATGCTGACTTACTTGACCTTGGGTACACTTTTGTTTTCTTTACATTTTCTGTAGTTCTTCCATCTGTGAACATTTTCTTATATGATTAGATCCATACCAACCAAGTGTTTACACTCCCTATTTCAGTCCAGGTTCCCTACTGTGAAATCAGTGGAAATTCAGACTGGAGATTCAACAGTGTTGTGAAGCTGGATCTCAGTGTTAGAGGTTTTTGCTATGGAAAGCTTGCAGGCTGGTGCTGGGAAAACTTTAGAAAAGCCTGTACTTGGGAGCTTCTGTCAGGCAAAGGGACAGTTTCTTCCAGGCAGTTTCCCTTTAATCCTTCATAAGGCCATGCATGCAAACAACAGATATTTGAGCACAAGCCACAACCTGAGTGGCCTCAAGTGACAGTCTGTTACTCTGAGTGCACTGGCAGGGACAAGGTTAGTATCTCTAGCAGAGCAGGGCTACCACAAAAGGAAGAAGTTTGGTTTTGTAAACTGAATTAACGGGGTAACTTTCTATGACATTAATTGACAGTGGTGACTTTGCTGTTCCTACTGTTCAAAAGGGAGCATTTTTTAAATGAAGGTAATGGTTTGGGTTTGGGTTTTTTTGTTGCCCTGGAAGGCCTAGAAAACTGCAAACTGCTGAATGGTGGAGAGGCTTGGTCAAAATGGGTTCCCTCTTTAAAGTTGTGCTGCCTGTTGAAAAAGAATTGTCTGTTTGCGAGGTACAGGAGTTTTACAGAGGCCTTTCCTCCATCAGAAGAAAGACTTACTTTCCCTAAATCTTTTCTGATCTTTAGACAAGAAAGTCGGTGAGATTGTAGGAGCTTTTGATACACTTGCCATTCCTTCTGCAACTAGGAGAGTATGAAGGCTAGAACTGAATGAATTCCAGGTTCCTTGCAGAAAGGCCTTAAACCTGTTATTCAATTTAAAACCCCTCAACTTTTTGTGTAATTAAGTAAAACTCCTCTGCATTATGCTTCAGTGTCAGTAAACTTTGAAAAGGCAGACCTTGTTGGCAGCCTTATCTATCTTACCTAAAATGCTGTTTGAAGAACTTTTCGATGTATTTACATCCTCTCTGGTCAAGCATGTTAGATATAAGTTGTAAGAATAACTTTTCACTAGGAATTACATGGGAGTTTTGGAAACTTCTGTTTTGTAGTGCAGTTATTAGGCTTGGAAATGTTCTTCTTTTGCTCAGAAGGTGTTACTGATCTATTGAACACATTTTTTGCAGCTCACAAGAGACTTGCTGAGTCTTCCACAGATGAAAAATTTACAGGGGACATGAAGGTCCTTGAAGCTCACTGGTTTAGGAAAGTTGGTAGGTTGGCACTCACAAAACCTAAACTGAATCCCCTCCACCTCCACTCAGCCAGACCCTGAGGAAGAAAGAAGTGTTTAAGGATGTAGTAGATTTATAAAACTTATCACCTGCCTCAGGCTAAGTCTGAAAGTTCTGCTGCATTTCCTGTCTTCTGAAACTATCTGGTATGGCTCATGTTTTAAGTCAGTTCTCAAGACAAATACTCACACATGGTCTGTTTGACTAATGGGAGAGCTGATACATTATTTCCGTCACTACAGGAATTGTAGATGTCCATGATACAACTCTGAAGAGTTCACCATTTTTCTCCTACCCCTTCACTACCAAGACTGTTACAGAAGTAAATTAAAATCAGGCAAACAGAAAGAATAATGGTTTTCTTCAGTGTCTAAAAACCCGTGCTGCTAAGAGCAATAAAAGCCTCCTTACTGCCAATTGAATTATAGAATGAACTGCCTGTAACGGGGGATTAGATGGGCATACCTGTAATGATGAAGATTTGTACTCTAGCCTCTATTTTTTATGTCTTTGCTAGCTTGGAACTTGGCTGTACAGCTCAGGGGCTGCCCTGGAAAGATGAGGGATTTTTTCCTACTGTCATTCAAGGTACGTACTCTTTCTGGTAGTATCTCAGATTGAGGAATAGTCACCTGCCCCATCTGTTGGAATTTACATTTATGTATCAGGTATCTCCTTGTCTCTGAAGCTGGAGTGCTTTTGTCACAAGGAAACTGACTTCTTGTTATACTTTACATTCTGTTGCTTAAAAATGTCTTAAGAAACTTGGACTTCAGTGAGAACTTTCTAAAACAAATGGATTCTGATCCTTGAAAACTGTATCATTAATACAAACCTATTAAATGCTTGAGCCCTAATCTCCAGACAGAACTTGTGCCAACACTGTCAGTTTTGTATGTGTTTGTAGAGAGGGGACTCCAACACTGCTTCACGCTTTAGATCTAATCTTGTGTAATTGTACTAGTAAAATTGCAATATGATTATATAGTTATGACTGATTTGGTATACTCAAAGTGTCATAGAGGAGACTCAGCTATCATCTGAACATGGTGAAATTGCTTTATATGGGCTCAATTCTCATTATCTTTCCCTGCTTTTGGTGTCAGTTGTCC
Source organism: Coracopsis vasa (assembly GCA_026283785.1). Classification (NCBI taxonomy): domain Eukaryota; kingdom Metazoa; phylum Chordata; class Aves; order Psittaciformes; family Psittacidae; genus Coracopsis; species Coracopsis vasa. The sequence goes on along the minus strand of JANHGB010040080.1, from coordinate 45,106 downwards.
CAGTTTTGTCCTTCAGACAAAGCTGTTCTAATTGCCCAGAAGACATGCCTGTTAATGGCAGCTGCAGTTGATCTGGAAATGGGAAGACAACCAGTACCACCTTCTGAACAGGTAGGGTAATGCTCAGGTAACTGCTGCTGTAGGCATCAGGGAGAATTTTTTGTCTTTTGAGTTTGAAGTCTTAGGTTTTTTTTTACTCAGAACAGGATACTGAGAACCACAGAATGGTTTGGATTGGAAAGGACCTTAAGATCATCCAGTTCCAACCCTGCTGCCATGGGCAGGGATGCCTTCACCCTAGATCATGTCACTCAAGGCTGTGTCCAGTCTGGCCTTGAACACTGCCAGGGATGGGGCATTTACCACTTCTTTGGGCACCCTGTGCCAGCACCTCAGCACCCGCACAGGGAAAAACTTTTTCCTTATATCTAACCTTAACTTCCCCTGTTTCAGTTTAAGACCACCACCCCTTGTCCTATTGCTACAGTCCCTGATGAAGAGTCCCTCTCCAGCATCCAAAGATTAAGAATGTAAGCAGGAGAACCTAGTTCATTAGTATTAATGCACCTTGTGCTTTCCAAACAATTGTAAATGTTAGATTTCTGTGAGTTTGAACAGATTTCTGTCAGCCAAAGGTCATGGCAGTACCTTCTCTTAGAGGAACTTAAGACCACCTTAAAATATTTTGTAATATTGCATTGGTTGGTCAGGCAGATAATTACTGCATCTTTAGGATTATGTCATTGCTGAAAGTAGTTACCAGTCTGGTTGTGATAAGACTCACAATTATGTTTGTTTTTTTAAGCATGCATCCTTTTTTGGGGTGCTGCACTTACTGTGGTAAGATGAAGGAAGATGTAAGTGGTTATGACAGAAGCATGGAAGTCTGCTGTACAGTGATTGTGGTAGAAACTTATTTTGTGGGGTGCAGTGCACAGCAATTTGTGTTGTGGAATTTAGGGGTTTGTCACTCTCAGTAGCACTGTTTTATGCTTGGGAGGTAAAAGAAATGATCTTTCATAGGAACCCAGATGGTTCTTTCTGGACCAATGGAATGCTTGGTGTGAAGAGGCTTTGTCTGAGTTGTGGAGGTATATGAAAAAAGAAAAGTAACTGGCGTAGATGATGTTCTAATTAGGCTGGTTCTTAATTTATTTTATAGCTGGGTATAAAGATCCTTCCTGCTGTGACATGTACATTCTTTCTCTTTTAAAACTATGACAAAAATAACTTCTTCAATTTTGTGAAATAGGTGGAGCTTCTGAGTCAGGCTCTTCAGCACCTTCAGGCATGCAAGGAGATCTGGAAAATTCTGAAGCTAACAGGTAAGCTACAGCGTGTGTCTGTTCAGCACATGCAACTCTTAAACTTAGTCACTGTATTAGTGAAAAGTACAGGACATACGGAATTGCTGTCTCGGCTGAAGGGTGTTGAAGCAGATGATAAAAGGGTTTCCTGCTGGCTGCTACCTTGCCTGGGGTGGTTGCATGAATTTAGCTACTTACGGACAAGCCAGATGTTTTCACTGAGGGGGAGGCATAGTGGTGAGGTTTTGCTTTGGACATCTGAGGCTTCCATCCGAGCCTGCTTCAGAGTTCCACTTGCTCTGCTGTGAAATCTGAGTACCTGAATGGTTTTCCTGCCTGTCAGAAGCAAAATTTGTACCTTGTTGGTACACCACGTGCCTTTAAGAAAATTATTCACTACATTCAGGTGATTCTGTCTCTTCTGTAGGAGATTTTGCTAAAGACCCAACAGACACATTGCTGCTGCTTTATGAATTTGAAGCAAGATCCAAACTGAATGATCCAGCACTCCACAACCTTATGGAGTCAGTTTGGGAGCAACCACAAATAGAGGTCAAGACACTAGAAATTATTGCATGTAAGGGCTGCATTTGTGCTTTCATAGTTCTCTAAGTAAGGAACCAACTTTTGTTGCTCTTTCCTGTTCATCTGGGGTAACCAGCGTTACCAGGTATTGTGCAGCATCCAGAAAACAGGTCTAACCATATGTATGTTGTCCTGAAGCAAAGCTGCTGTAGGATCTCAGCAAGATCGGGAGATCTGTGATTTGAAAGGCTGTATTGCATGGATGATGAGCCAGAAATTTCTGACATCCTTCCATTTCCGGATCCTGAGGCATTTGAGTAGGTTTTGAGTCTGGAAAAGATTGAATATTCAGATAAACTTTTACAAGCTCAAAACTGGCAAAGGCCAGACAATGACCCTAGCTGATTGATGACGTAAGGTGGTTTAAGATGTGGACTTTGGATAGATACACAATTTCAGCTTACTGTAGTCAATATGTAAATAGCACTTTTCTATACTGCACCATGCTTTCATCACAAAGTCCTAGTCATGCCTTCTTGAGAATCCAGAGTAGGATCAAATGAAGATGAGTAAAATTTAGAAGTACCATGGCAAGTCTTTGGAGGAGATTCTGTAGGACTGCATGAACACCTACTTCTCTCTCTTGTCCTGAGAGAGTACACACCTGGGCTTGAAAACACTATACTGGCATCTCACCCCTGCCTGGTTTTGCCAATCAGATCTTTATATTCAAGGACACAAACAAAACTCTTTACATTAGACACCCTCCCCCAGCAATATTTCTGGGTTTCTGCACCAGAAGCAAACAGCAGTAGGAGTACTTATGAAATGCACTGTGCTTCTGCCTTACAGTCCTCACTGATGATCTGCACAGTAAGAAAGTAGTAGACTGGTAACTAGCTTGCGACCAGCCCAGGCATTCAACACATCTCTTTGCAGTTGTTTATCACAAGCAGGCATCATGCTGTACTTTAGTTTAGTGACCAATGAGATTAAAGTCTGGCCCAGTAATTTTTTTCTCAATTTTCTTTTGGTTTTAAGCATTAGCAATGGAATCTCCAGCTCGGTATCCTGTACTGTGTAAGAAAGCTCTCAAGAGTGCATTAAACCTTCACAGAAAGCAGACTGTCATTGATGTTGAGAAATTCAGGTGAGTGTTACCATGCAGCTTTGCCTTGAGTCTGTGACTGGAGATGCTGACAGGGAATAAGGCCTCCCATTTGGAAAAAGTGGGGTTTAGGTTATGTGCAAGGTTCCACTTCTTGCTGGCCAGCCAATGTACCTCTCAGTCATGACTGTCTAATAAATGTGTTAACTGGGAGGTGCTTCCTGGGCATATTTTTTGAGACAGTTTTATTTCCCATAAATGAATCTATTGAGGAAGGAAAATGAAAATTGTATCCAGAGGAGGTCTCTGGCTGTTTCTTGTGAGGAAGGTGCTCATTTCAAATGGTACCCTGGTAGTAGTGAACTAGGTATTTCAAAGACAATGAAGAGATGATTAACAAGAGAAATGAAGTGCTGATAAGAAAGCCAAGAGTTGTAAGTTGGTGATACGATGCCACAGTCCATTATGTTGCTGGGTAACTGGCTCTCTAACAGCTGTACCTTATGGAATCTGAAAACCAACCTGGCACATGTCCTTCTCTCTTATTTATATCCCAGAAAGGATCTTTTTCTCCTTTCCAAGTTCCTCGCAGTAACCCCTGGGCAAAGGCAACTGTTAATACTGCTCTTCTCCCTTCATGTTGAGAAAGAAAAACCCCTTTTCAGAAGCCATGTATTTATTACTGATTTTCTGAGGCTGCTGACTCCTTACTTCTTGTTGAGGAAGTTAAAAAGCATACTTTTTCCTTGCTGTTACATGTAGCACTATAGAAAATATCTCTTTCCTTCTGTGTTGCTTTAGAGCCTAGCAATGAAATTCATGAAGTGCTTGCTGCTCTTGGCTCTCTTTTGGTGTAGTTTGTATGAATGAGATCTGATACTAGGAAAATGTATGTTTCTGTTTGAATAATGGGAATGTAGTAAGCACTAGGGTGGACCTGTCTGTGTAACAATCACAGACATAAGTTACTGTGCTGTTGATACTAAAAACTGGCTGTTGGTGCACATGGTGTTTAATCTTTCCTCTTCTGCTCTGTTCAATTCTCAGCAAATGCTTACATAGTTTGATAAATCTCTCTTTACCAACTGGATTAACAGACCTGGATGCCTGTGTACTGCAGGAGGCATGGGGCTACTTTGAAGATGGTCTGAGCATAATCAGCAGCACAGTGAGTTGAACAGGAGAACAAGAGGCTGGGGGATGATCCTGAGCACATGAAAAATAACAAATCTCATCAGGCTGGCAATGATGGGTAGAGTGAGCAGTGCATGGTGTGATGTGTTGAGCAGCCAAGATTTCTTCAGTAAAAGATACACTGACATTACCTCAAAAGAAATGCCTCTTGGATATTTATGACTAAATTATGAAGTTCCCTGAATTTTGTCAGGGCTTTTTTAGAGACATTCAAGGCCAAATTTTCAGTGCCTGTTTTAGAAACATCTGCAGCTGAGACATCCCTTCGTGCCTCCTCTTGCTTCTACATTCTCACGCTGAATATGTTGGTGTTTTTTTTAAATGCAGATTACTTTTCCAGCTCAGTTTAAAGCCAGCTAAAATCTGGATTCCAGACTTGCTTTTGTTCTCAGCTCTGTCTTGTTATATGTATTTGGGAACTTACTACATTATTGGTTTATCCAAATGACCTAGAACTGGATTCCTAGACCTGAGCTGTTGGTTCCTGTGGTACCGTGTGCTTTGTTTCTGTGAGGACAGGTTTATGGAGAGTAAAATCATTCTTTCTGTAAGCTGCTCCTTTCAAGCCTGAAGCACAGTGCTGTACAGTGAAGCCAGTTGTACTGAGGAAGTTAGACATTCCTACTTAAAATTTGATAGGTAAAAGTCAGTTAAGGAGTATTCCTGTTCAGGACTAGTAAACCAATACCATGCTTCATAGCTTCATTCCATTGCATGGCTGGTTCTTTTGTTAAGGTTTGAATGGCTCTTCTTTATGAAAGTGGCATAAAGATATGTTGTTCTGACTTCCCAGAAAACCAGTGTCCCCACATTTGTGCCTGCCTTCCACTGAAGTCCTCATCTCTAATTTTGATAATGTTCTTGTTGAGGGCTACAAATGAAATGTTAATGTGGACTGATACCCACAACAGCAAAACTCTACAGCACTGGGGGGCCTTCTTTTGCAGTCTTGCTCATGGCAACAGGTACTAATTGGTACTGCGATAGGAGGAGGACACTGGGGCATCACATTAGTCCATTATCAGTTAGAAAGCTGGTGCACCACTCATGATTTACAACTCCTCTTCAGAAATGAATGCTCTAGTTCAGAAATTCATTCTGGGCCCTCTTACTTAGGATGAGAAGTGTCTATCAAAGGGGAAAAGAAGTCCTACCAGCCTCCCCTTAAGGATTTGCATGACAAATCAGTAATTTCTTGTCCTTCCCTTCTCCAGCTGAATCAGTTCCCCACCATGTTCAAGTATTGTAGGGTATTGCTACTATTCTGCAGTTACAAAGGCAGCTTTCATTCCAGTCCCACAGAACTGTATTTTCTGATCTACCAATAGGTAATTGCAACATGACTTACCCATGTTGGAAACAAGGTGTTTGGCAGTAGTGCAGATGAACTGTGAAGTACAGGTTGACTCTGAAGCAATTGCCCTTTGCTTAGGAGAAAAAAACCCAAGTAACTGTTTTCCCACTCTAAAGCTAATGCACTCTTTACTTGTCAGGGTTAAAGTGAAAAGTCTATTTTCTGATGAGCTATTGCTTCTTCTTTATTACTCCAGGATGCTTACCCAGAGATGGAGATCCTTTGGTTGATGACAAGAGCATGGAATACAGGAATATTTCAGTATACCGTTGGGAAATGTAGGGAAGCTGAGCAGTGGTGTGGATTAGGAATGCGCTTCCTCAGTCACTTAGGATCTCTGAAGAAAACCTATGAAGGCCATGTAAGTAAGCATAAGCAGATGGATATGAGGATGTGGGATTTAAGATCTGGCCTGAATTTTAGATATGGATCTGCCTGAATAAACCACTGCAGAATTTCATGGTATCTAAATATTCTGGGAGAGCTTGATGCTAAAAGGCTTTTTCAAAGTGAGGCCAGGAAAGTTTTGATAGACAATAGAAAGCGTAATGAAGTCTCCTTTACTGGAAGGGTCATGTGAATGCCTGTCTGGAAATCAGCTTCTGTCTGTTTGTGGCCTTAGGAGAACCCTTGTATGTTGCTTGCTTTCACTAACATCAAGGTGCTCTATCACTTTACTTAGATCAGCTGTATGAACACATTCAAACCAGGTTTTTAGTATAATCTAAGGTCTTATAAATAGGGTTTAAGCTGATGTGAATATAATCATTAAAACTCATCTTTTCAGGTGTAGCTTAGTCACTTCCTACAGGTGGTGGAGAAGTTTCAGGGCTAGTATGTCTGTAAAAAGCAATGGCACTGTTTGTTACTCTGTCACAAGTAAGCTTCTCTATGGTTTTGGTTGGTGTCCCTACCCAGACTGCAGCACAGCTCAGCCTAGCTGGTGTGTGCAGACATCATTCAGTCTCTTATGCACGAGCTGGGCAGTCAAGAGCTGGTCACAGTTTTTGTACCATGTTAAGTACACCAATTAAGACAATAAGAATTGAGATCACTTCTTTCCAACCTCAGCCATTCTGTGGTTCTGTGAGTGGGTTTATTCCCTGACATAAGACTCAGCTATAAACTGTGCTTTATGGCAGTATAAATGAACCTACCTTTGTCAGGTTGCACTGATTTAACTGTTTTTTTTCTTAAACCACTGTATTTAAGCCTGTGCCAAAATCTTGACATCAGGTTTAGGTTTAGAACCTGGTGGTAATCTCCCACCTATGCCATTGCTTCTGCTCCCTGTTGCTTTCTTGTATTATCTAGTTAAATGATAGAACTTTATCCATCCTTATTGACAACTATGGTGCTTATGTTCTCCAGATGATTGGTCTTTATAGTGAGGTTCTGGACAAACTGGACAGAGCAAAAGGGTTTCTTTCAAATGAGCAAGAATAATGAGAGTCACAGCTGCAAAAAGGAGGACAGGAGTGTCCCTTGGAAATGTTCTGCTGGATGAAAGAGGTCATCAGCTCTGCGGAAGCATGGTGTCATGGGAGCAGTGCAAGAGAAGCCAGGATCTCCTTCTTGTTACTGATTAGGCTGTGTACTTTTAAGGAAGTCTTTGTTGAGTGAATGGAATTGTTTTCCTCTAGGCAATAGTTTTCATTCTCTGCAGGTATTTAACAGTTAGAAATAAATACTTAACTTTTTTCATGAGATGAGTCTGCTCTTGTGTAACAGGTTGAGTTAAATACCTGGCTGTAGTAGTAGGTGGCAGTGAGAACATTAGAAGTATTCCAAGGCCAGGCATCTCCTCTGGATGGCATAGCTGCCTTGCTACATAAATCAGGGATCTCCTGGTGAGCAGGGCCACCTCTCTTGGTTACCCCTCGAGGCTGAGAGCTCCCTTACCTGACACCAGGCATCCATGGCTTGGTAAGTGGCATTTTTTGCATGCATGGCACATTTAAGATACATATTGTAAGCTTAAGTGATAAATAGTAAATAGTATTGACCACCAATTAATCTGTACTTATTAAATATTTTACATTCCCAGATTTACTGATGAGAACTCAATAAACTAACTACTAGATCAGATCTATGAACTGTCACACAGCAGTCACAGTTAGTATTTTCCTTAGCTTTTAAGTAGGACAAGAATTCTTCTCCTATTTGGATCAGACCTCAATTAGCTGGATTTCCAGTGACCATTCCCAACAGGCACTTTGCCTGCAATTGCTCTGCTTTGCAGGTGCCTGTGCACTGCGTTTGCCAAAGTCAGCACAGGCTGGTCCAGGGCTTATTTCATTTCACTAGGCTGAACGTTGCCTTATGGTTCAGTAACCCACCTCAGATGACTGTGGGATAAATCAGTTGCTGGATTAAAAAGGCTGAGACTGGGTGTTCCTCCCGCGGTGCTCACAGGCTGCTCCAGAGGGTGGCATCGCAGCAGCAGTTTCTGATGGACACATCGGTGTGGAAGGAAGCTACAGCTGTGCCGACACTTGCTCTGCAGCTGTAGAGTTCCTCATTGCTTGTGACACCACAGCTGGACCCTCGGGGGCAGGAGTTCACACACGTCCCCCCTTTCCCCGGATGTGTTTTATGTCCCGTCTTTTTTCCTAATCTGACGATTTCTTAACTGTTGTGGGAGCAGCAACAGCCTTAGAGGCACAAGGGAAATGCAAAGTGACTTGGGGAATGGGTCCAGGGAGAGGGTATTCTTACCATGAAGCCACAAAGAATGTGGCTGCATTGAGCATTCTGGAAGGGCAGGAAGGAAGAGGGGCTGGTCTGGCCACTAGTTCTCAGTTGCACAAGCACGTTCACAGGTGAAGGTGTCACACTGTACCGGAGGAGAAGGTCGTGTTTGCCCAGTGAGTGCAGCAGGTAATTACACACAGGCATCAAAGGCAGCCAGCACTAAGTGTGGCTATTTGAAGTGAAATGAAGGTAATTAGAAGAGGGCTGAAGCTTTTTCAGGTTGTGCACTGGAACTGAGGTGGCTCTTGGGTTAATGAGCTTCATAAACTGTGACCTATCTGCAGTCTCCATGCCCATGCTTGGTACAACACCCCTGCTCCCCTAAAACCTCACTCCTCCTCTGTGCAGTTTGAAAGGAAACCATAACATCCAAACACCCAAACTCCTCTCCCCTTTGAAGTAGCTCAATGATAAAGCACCATATGAACCGCATTCTTCTTCCAGTGAACACTCCTGGTCTCTGCATTTAGAGGTCCCAGGAAAAGATGCTTATTGTCATTACAGCTTTTCTTTTGCTCCCTGTGTCTAACCACCATGTTAAACCCTACAAAGCTCCTGTGTCTGAGCTGGAATACAGAGAATCACAGAATCCCAGGCTGGTTTGTGTTGAAGGGACCTTAAAGCTCATCCAGTTCCAACCCCTGCCACGGACAGGGACACCTTCCACTGGAGCAGCTTGCTCCAA
>JANHGB010040080.1:6463-36079 GCA_026283785.1 Coracopsis vasa | reverse complement strand
TAAAGCCATTCCCCTTGGCCTGTCCCTACAGGCCCTTGTCCAAAGCCCCTCTCCAGGTTTCCTGCAGCCCCTTTAGGTATTGGGAAGCTGTTGTAAGGTCTCTCCTGATCCTGGGCTCCAGCTACTTCAGCGTGTTTCTGAAGTACCTCAGGAGAAACTCCTGAGCCTAAAGCAACTGGATAAAGTGGAGATGGGGAGAGGGGGAAGTTGCTGGAACCCAAAAGAAACAGCCAAGTTCAAAATACTTACACTGTCCACTGCCAGAATTTTGGCCCAGATGAAGACCAGGAGAGGCCTCAGCTCACGAGCTGAACTCTGGAGCAGCTTCAGCACGTAGGGGAAAATGCCGACGGACAGGGCCTGGTGGGGCAGAGAACAGTGAACGCTGTTTAACCACAGAGGAGAAATGTGCCAGAAAACAATTCCATCCATTTCCAGCAGGGAGGGGATCCCTCTGCATCTCTCTGCTGCTCATTTTCATCTTGGATGTCAGCAGATATTTTCAGACTCATTTGCTCCACAGAGACTCAGAGCTAATCTAGCACTCGCTTTCGCTCCTTTCAGCCTGGGCCATTTAATGTTCACGATACGTTGCGCTCTCCTCAGACTGGGCCATTTGCTCTCCCAAGTAAACACGCTGCAAAAGCTCAATAATTGCAGCCTTCCCACTGGAAATTAAACAGGCTTCTTGCCTTGCACAGACTTTTACCCTGCTTTTTCTATGGGAGCAGAGGCTCTCGCAGGAGGACGTGCACCACACCAAGGATCACACTGATTGCTGTCATACTTCGTTAAGTGCAACGTAAAGGACACGCATGGTGGGGACTGTGCTCACAGCACTGGGCTTGGGGGGTTACATCTGAGCATCAGTGAGGTCTATAGAGCACCTCACAGCCAGAGCAAGGGCTGTGGCTGACCTGCAGCTGCGTTTTGATCCCCAGTGCTCATAATCCAGAGGTCTTAAAATCCTTTTAACGTGTATTTTCTTCCTACCACAGAGGGCTAAGCTGTCTGTGACGCTGCAGAAGGGAGTCTTGGCCACGATGAAGGAGGAAAGTAAAGAAAACCACTAAAAAGTCCCATCATTGAGCTATTCCATGACCAGCTGGTGGTTTGTCTTCATCACTTTTATCAACAAATAGCTCCATTTACAAGTGTTTGAAACCGCTCCTCTGTTTAACTCTTATTTATTATCTGCACTGCGCTAGCCACTTTCCCAAATGCAGAAGGCAGCTGCTGCCTTCTCAGAAGAGCTTATAAAATCCAAAGACCAAACAGATAAAGGAAGAGATGAAAATGATGCAGGCAGTAAGCTGAGAGAGCAGATGATAAACGTACGTGCTCTCTTTCTGTTATTTATTTGACATGACAAACCTTCTTATTTGTCCCAGATGTTCCCTCCTGTTTTGTCCCTTACAATATTTTACACTAAACTATTCCCAAGGAACAACTCCTTTTTTAATGCAAATGAACAGCTACCCAGCCTCTTTGATTAATACAAACCACTTTGCTTTTAGTGATGCTCGCTCCATTTCACACACATGAACACATAAACCACTGGCCATTTGTCAAACCTGTGGAGTATCTTCCCCATCTTCCTCCCATAAATCACTTGTATTTATTCCTTACCCTGAAATAAACTCGACATTACAAGACAACAAGCAACATCCACGCACCAAGCTAACAGCCCAGGGACCCAGGTCCAAAAACCTTCCCAGCAAATCCAGAGCCCGCAGCCGGTGAACCTGGCTCAGCAGCACCTGCAGAGGACAGGGAGAAGGGTTATTGCAGAACAAACACACGTCCTTGTGAGTGCAGAGCAATGGAAAAGGACCTCAGGGCTGCTCCATCCCTTGGAACAAGCATGGCCTGAACGGAAAAGGCCATTGTTCAGACAGGCTGAACCAGCCCAGCTCTCTCAGCCTGGCTCCAGAACTGCTCCAGCCCTTGCAGCATCTCTATGGCCTCCTCTGGACTTGCTTGAGCCTGCAAACATTTTCCTGGGAACAGAGTTATCCTCTATCTCCACATCACTGCCCCACTTGTTCTCTCTGCTAATTCCTCTCTGAAGAGCAGTGGTTCCAACGCAGCAGCCCCTGTGGATCTCAGACATTCTCAGTGTTCCACCCGCCTCTCCCCAGCAAAGCAGGAACGTGACTGTATCTGCAGGAAGGATCCAGAGGTGAGCAAGAGGCTCAGCCTGCCATTACTCAAAAGAGCTCAGAAGCAGAAAAAGAGGCTTTGCTTTCCTTGGCAATCGATGTAAGAGACTTAAGAGGGAAGCAAAAGGTCACATTAGTCGTTAATAAAAATCTCATTAAACTGGAGTCTGACGACGCTAATGAGGTGGTAGTTTACTGGCTTATACCCACCCCAGTGTGAAATATTAACAAGCAGACTTTCAGTTCTTAATCTCCTTAACAGATGTAAGATATTGGAATGCAACATTTAATCCTCAATTTAAATTGAGAAACATCCCTCAGCAAGGGGCTTGGGCTGAGAGACTCGCTGATTTAGCTCCCCAATTCCATCCCCTTCTCAGTGTTTTTCCACACTGCATATTCAAACTAAATTGTTTTTTCATGTTTGCTATTGAAGAATAACTAAATTACTTGGCTTATGGTTCATACTATCAATGACTGATGCTAAAGATGTGCAGAAAGAGTCCAGAAGAGGACAACAGGAAGATGTTAACTATTGCAACAGTTTCACCCCTGAATATCAGAGCTCAGGCTCAGGTCATAAGCGAAAGGATTTTGGTCATCCTGCCCTAGTTGGCACCAGCCTATTCCATGAACTCACTACAGAACTTGGCGTGATTATCAATGTGCTTTAAAGGTGCCCCGCACAGGAATAACAGGAGCAGCTGGTTGAGATTAAAGCAGTGCTAGAAACCAGGGCACAGGAAGCTGAAAGGACAGAGAGGAGCATGTTGGACACTGGGTGCTTACACAGGCAACGGGAGGCACAGGGATAACAGTGCTGCTGGCCCTGAACTTCAGAAACAAGTAAATCCACAAATTCTGCCAGGGCTGGGGAAAACCAGACGTAATTGAAACGGATTTCCAGGTGACAATGCAAAGCCACCTCTCAACAGTGCCAGCATCCCACAGAACCCTTAACCAAATCGTTTCCTACTTTGAGAGCTCTGTTTTGTTATTTTCAAAACCCCAAAAGCCACCAGCCTCTCCCAGGCTTCTATATTGCAACTTTCCCAACTGATCTGCACAGTAACTCAAAGCCAAAACTGACACAAGTTCTAGAGACTTGGGTGAGGATGTGGGGAGTCTGTGCATGACTTATGAACCTTTACTGAAGTGACAGACTGGACAAAGCACTGCCTCATGTCCCACCCTGACATTTGTACACCTCTGTTCCTGAGCAGAGGATAGGGAACCTACTAACATACACACACACAAGTTAGAGATTAGCCAGGACACAAGAGGGTAGTTTAGAAATAAAAGTCCATGTTTCAGCAGGCATCTCCAAGCAAACACAGGATGGAAGAAGGAGACTGCAGCAGTGCGGCCCCCATGGCTGCCTGTGGGACAAATGCTGCTCTCAGCCATGTGCACTGAAGATGCTGTGGCAGGAGGTTCCTCCATGAGGATGAAGCATCTGCCACTCAGGCTGTGCCTACACAAGCTTCTCTTTGCTGACTCCTCTCTTCTCTGCTTCAGGACAGCACCCGAGCGCAGCCTGCCCCATGCACAGCAAGAATTCGACATGGAAAGCAACTTCTGGAAGTCAATTAAAAGGCCATTTACAAAGGACCAGTTCCCTGTCTGTGACAAATCCAAGCTCTGCATGGCTGGCAGCAGGGCCCTGGCACTCAAATACTGTCTTTTCCCAGGGGTATATCCAAATGGAAAACAGAATCAGTCTTTGTTAGACTACAGCAGCGTGGTCTAAGCACACTCCCAAGGGATCAAAGCAAAAAAACAAACCAAAGGGGTCTGAGATGCCCTTCCTTCCCTCTCCTGATCAGTTGGTCTCCAATTCAAAGTACCTCAGACCTGTTACCAAGCAATCTTATTCCACTATACAATTAATATGCTGTAATTATAAGAATAATTACATTGTCCTGGCTCATTTTGCTCCAGGACGAGCAGCAGGTTCCTTTGCCAGCTGACCTCTCAAGTCCACTGCAAGGTTAAGCTCCCTGCAGAGCCTTCTAGAGCGAAATAGTTCACTGGAAAACAGCAAAGTTGGTGCTAGAGCAGAAGCCTGCCTTCTCCCACTGCAGCGACAGAGATAAACCCTACATCTCTTTATCCAGCTGATCTCTCAAGGCTTGGGAGGCTCAGGGAAATTAAGATTTGGTTTTACAGAGATTGATGGTGCTGTCAGTCACAAAACAAGCTGGTAGCTAACAGAGGGCAGGCGAGTCTTCACACATCTAGTGAAAGGAATCACATATCCTTGTACAAGAGATTGGAATCATGTTCCTTTGAACAGAAAGACCTTAAATTTTGCTGCCTGGTAGAGAAGAGACCTCAGCTGCCACGACAAGGGTTTATATTTCTGCCAATACAAACTCCTAGGGAGGAGAGGGCAAGAGCAGATGACAACTGTAATATGTGCCTTGCCATAAAATATTGTTTGAAATGAGAGGTTCTGTTTCTAGTAGATTTACTTCTCCTTTATACTTATGAACTTTGTCTAGCCTGAGCAAACGCCTACCAGAACTCTACATTCCTTCCAGGCATGGTCTTCAGAGACTTGTTTCTGTGTTCTTGCAGCAAAATTTCAGCATCCCATTAAAGGGAACACTTTCCAGGCTGTACCAGAGAGACAAAGGAGCCATTTCCAAACTATTTACAGTGCAGTAGCTTCCACTTTCTGAAAACAGAGAGAAGATAAAAGTCTCTGCCTGATGGAGCTGGCATACAAGAGGAGATACTACAGGAGAACATAACAAAGACGGGCTACTCTGTGAAAAAGTCTTGCTACTTCAGAGAAAGGAGGAGGCAGCAAAGCCCGATACGGATAAAGAGTGAAGGTATGGGGGAAGAAAAGCACTTTGCCTTCATCTGCACAGGTCTAACAAACACCCAATCAGCTGCAGCTCATCCTGCAGGAGCCCACGTGATTTCTGTGCCCGCTGGCACCCGGGCTCTCACCTGCAGAACAATGGGGAGCTGCTCCGGGGGGTTGCGGTTCTCCACACCCATGGTCAGCCAGACCTGGAATGCCGTCAGCTGCTCCGCAAAGAAGGGGCTGTGCTGTTGGAGCAAGGACAGGAATGCAGACTTGAGTTAAAAACAAAACCAACCACGGTGAAGCAAACAGTCTCAGCACTTACAGACTCACACAGCTTATGGTTTCCAAAACCTATTTCTTTTAGTTGACACACATTTCATAGAATCCCAGAGTGGTTTGGGTTGGAAGGGACCTCAAAGCTCATCCAGTTCCAACCCCTGCCATGGGTAGGGACACCTTCCACTAGAGCAGCTTGCTCCAAGCCCCTGTGTCCAGCCTGGCCTTGAATAGCGCCAGGGATGGTTTACTTGGTGAGATCTGACATCCTGCAGCACGTTCAAGTCCCATGAACCTGCTCAAAGCACAGAGCATCTCCTGTCTCCCAACAACAGCAGTGACCTGCCCATCACCGGACATTACTCCACTGCGCAGCACACATTTGGATGGTCCCCGGGCACACCAGCATCCCCCGCCAGTGCAGCAGTGTCTGAGGAAACGCTCCTGTTGTCATCCATCACCCCAAGTATGTGGTGCAAGCTGGGTGTGAGAAATACCGACCAAAGCACACAGCAGCTGCCAGCCAGAAATCCACAGGGAACAGAAACCGAGTGGGAAGGAGGCAGGGGGGAGATGGGAGGAGGCAGAATGAACCAACCCAAACCCGCCAGAGGCCAGTGGCTCCCCGGCCACCCCCAGGCGAGGCCCTCCTCCACCAGGTTATCGGATTTTCCAGGTCTGACTAGGCAAGAGCACCTAGAGAATACGCGGGAGTCAGACACACGTGGTTTACGATGTGCTGCTGAAACAAAACAGCCCTGAGGAGATTGCTGATCGCTTTATGCAGGGCCAGGCTGGACTCTCAACCCGCAGCGTGGCTGGTGAATGGATGGCAGCAGGTAAAGGTAATGCTGTGACTCACCCGGCCTTCTGACATCCTGGACACCAAGGGGTGCTTCTGCCAGCCTGGATATGAACCAGGCTGACTAAGCCCACAACATCCCTTTCCCTGCCTTGCGCTGAGCAATTCCTCCCAGGATTACTGCTGGCCAGCAGCAGCTCACCTCCTCTGACTTACAACAACACATCTTGATGGGCATAAATCAAGAGGTTTGAGGACAACATGTTGACTAGAACACAAGAAATCTATCAGAGATGTGTCTGCTCCATCATTTGTCACAGTGCAGAGCTGAGCCTTTTCCACTCCCTCACAAACCAACAGCCAAACTTCCTATCCCTGTAGGTGTCCCAGAGATGTTCAACAGGTTAATACTTGTCCCCTCTTTGCAGAGCAGGCACCTACATGGTGTTAATCACATTGGATTTTAAATGGAAGCATAAGGAATAGCTCAGAAGAGGACTTGAGCCTGGCCAGCTCACGAAGTCCCAGCTGTGACAGCATGTTGATAGCTGGACCCACTGCAACTTCTAGCCAAAACATGCAAGAAATCACATCTGCCATGGAAAACCTGCTTTAAACTGGGCACACAGGATGTCAAGACATCACTCAACTTACCCTAAAGGCAGTTCCTTCCTCTATAATTGTAGGTAATTGGGAAAGGCAAATATCAACTGCAAGGTCCCAAGCTTGCCTAGAGGAAAAGGTGAGAGAAGGAAGAGAAGTCATCACAGGTTAGTCCTAAGCAATATCAAGGTAAACTTAAATCCTGATCATACAAGTATGTGGACAAAGCAATGTTGTCTGAGTGGCTTAGAAATGCTTAATATTTCCTTCTTCTAAAGACAAGTATAATATATGAGACCTATTCAGATAAAGAGCAAGAAGGTCTGGTTCAGCATCAGGCTGATGAACAAAACATGGGCAAGGTAAAGAGATCCCTGCCTGAAGTTCACAGACCTTGCTCCTCTCTGTGATGCAGAGAGAAGCCAGAGTGAACTGAAGTCCTATTATACACTTGTCCTGATGCAAAAATAGATGAACTCAAGCCTGGATTAGCTCCAACCCACAACCCTTCAGCACACTCCTCCGTACGGACCCAAACCCTGGCTCGCTCTGTATTCCGGTCACAGCTCAGGTAGATGCATTCCTCCTGATGGGCCCTCTGGCCCACAATTCATGGATACACCTACACCAGTACCTTAATTCCCCCTTTCCACATCCTCCGCACAGCTGCCGTGTCACTGCACACTGCGCTGAGACAAGTGACTCTCTCTCCAGTAATCTAATTCCGAGCTGGGTTTTGCGTGGCAGCCTTGTTAGAGATCAGCTCTCCATGAGTCACCCCAGGACGCGCTAAGCTAGGAGAGGAAATACGGCAAGATTTCTGTTTTCACACTTATCCCCTATACTATTTAATGGTTGAAGTATTGTAACTGGCAATATTTTAGTGCTACAGTTGTCACAGCACTTAAATTACATACAGCGGCCAAGGAACCTGATTCAGTGCAAACAAAATGTGCTACAGTCTGCTTCAACAGGCTCACAAACTCAAATCCATGCGTTTAGTCTCCAACATTCCTAAAACACCTCTAAAAAGTGAAACTGTTACTTTTTACCCCAGAAACAATTAGCCCATCTCTATCCATTGACGTTCCACACACTTCTCATTTTAACATATGAATTAATGCACTCTGAAGGGCCCAGTTAAACCACCTCCCGCTGGGTTTCTGACACAGACGGAACTAATTTGCTCCTCAACCACATTTGCTCTTCCATGGCTCATGACCATCATGTGGTAACATCAATACACTGAGCAATGTTTCTTCTCCCAGGAACATTTGCAGACATGAGGCCATAGGTGATAATCAATACAGTGTGCTTTAGTTACCTGCTCTAATAAGTTCCTAAATCACACTGTTTGGAGTCAAACAAAGCCCTCCATTCAAACAACCACCACGTGAAATCCATCCAATTAGTCTAACTGGAGGCTGCTCTCAACCGAAAACCATCGCCCCAATTAGATGGAAGAATAAACTCGAAGCTCTTGTATTTTTCCTCTAGATTCAGGAGATGCAGCTTGGTTTAGTTGCCCCAGACCTTGTCCCTCTGTTTCTCAGCCCTCACCTTCCACTTGACAATATGCTGCCAATATAATTAAGAGGTAATCAAGAGATAATCAAAACATGGCAAGAAATACTCCCCACATGCTCAATAAAGACCCACACTGGAGAGAAACTGTTTACACAGAGCTGATGAGACAGAGATTTATTCCTGGTTGTGGCAAAGTCAATTAGTGCAAATACAAAGACCCTTTCCTTCAGGTAAAGAAGGAGTATTTCTGACTTACAGGTTTCTTGGAGGAATGGGCACCAGCACCTACAGAAATTCTGTCAAACACTAAAACCCATCAATACCTTGTGCCTTTGAGAGATGTTTTACTAGACAGGAGAAAAACACTTTAGAGACGATGGACAACCAGTTGTATTTTGGCTGTCTGTAGAAGGGTTCTGCACAGGTCATTATACTGCACAGGCACAGTGCTAAGATGCCGAGCTCCTCACTGTAGGTAAGAAGCACTAATGCTGCTATAAAAACATCCAAAGCAGCCCTGCAAGGCCAAACCTCGAAGGTTTTAAGTTTTATCAGAAAGAAGAAACTAAAATTTAAAAAGATATTTTAGTAGATTAAAAGAAAATCTCTTTTTACGCTTCCAGAACCAGCCAATGCAGCCACGAGTGTTACTCAACCTTTCTAAAGAGTAACCACCAACATGAAGTCTTAACATTACTGCTTACCCAATCCAGTGTTGCTGAGTAACATCAGCTGTGAAAGAGACTTAAAGTGATTCTCCAG
This sequence comes from Coracopsis vasa, assembly GCA_026283785.1. Classification (NCBI taxonomy): domain Eukaryota; kingdom Metazoa; phylum Chordata; class Aves; order Psittaciformes; family Psittacidae; genus Coracopsis; species Coracopsis vasa. Next base: position 27,126 of record JANHGB010040080.1, on the reverse strand, counting down.
CCTTTCAAATCAGCCCAGCACATGGCTCGTGAGACTTTAGGTTGCCTGTGAGCTGCCCCACAGGTAACTCCCTGTGTTGGTGATGGCATTAAACAGCATTACAATAATTAAAAGATTCAAAGCAAGCCCCAGATGAACGGTAAAGGACTAATGTCATGGACTACGTGAGGGAAACAGAAGGGGAAAACCACTTGTTACAGTCATGGTGAAAATAATGGCTGGCGGTGGGGAGGAGGAGCAGTGATTGACTGTTTTAATATGCCAGGGGGAACCAGAAAGGTGGGTAAACCATAGACATGCTCACTGAACTAATATTCCACTTCAGCACACAAACAAGAGATAAATTATGGAGCAGCAGGGAACAAGGATGGGTGGTGTTGCACCCTCACAGTGATTTATGAAAGCCAACCCAAGAGATCACTCCTGCTCTCCCTTCCCTCCAGAGACTGCTGTTTGCAAAGCGCTGCGGAAGATTTGTTTTCATTACATCAGGTACAAAAAGAGCTTGGCAATACCCCCACATTGTTCTTTCCTCTCTTCACTGTGCCCATCCAACAAGCCTGGGCCCCCACCACAACAAGATGACACCAACCACAGGGCAATGACCTGCTGAAATACTGCAGTGCTCCAACTGCACTACGTTATGCTACTAAAGAATGAAGGGGGGAGTTATACTATGTTGTCCTAATTACTCTGTAGGTACAACAAATGGATTGAGCATGTGCATAAGAAGAGAGAACACCTCCCCTTTGTACCCCCCCCAAGTAAGAAGCTATCACACACTTAATGTAAGGTTACTCAATGCACAAGATGCAAGGGATCACCCTGCACAAGGATACTGCACTTCAGATTACATGAAAATTAAAAATGAAAAGGCAGTTTCCATAATTCTACCATAAAAATTAAACAGGGAAAGAGCTGCCCTGAAATCCATCATTAAGTCCTCCCACGACAGAAATACTCATCTAATTTGTCTCTATATTCCAGTTTCAATTTCTCTTACCCTTCAGCACAAAGTCCCTACTCATGTACCCCCAGACTCCATCTATCCCCACTCAGCCCAGTCCCAGCTTCATTACAGCAGGACTGCTAAAACTGCTCATAACTTAACGTGAGCTCATCCAGTGCCTTTACTGCTTGCCAGAGGTGCTGCAAAGTTTGGACTTTCAAGCAAAGAACAGACAGCTGAGAGCTCCTGCTCTGCTCAGTGACTGCCTGATGGGGCAAACCCAGGAATCAGCTGGTAGTGAAGCTCACAGTGACGCTCTAGCAGCAGAAGTGAAGCACAGCTGGAGAGGCGAGCATTAGTCTTCCTTCAGCCACATGTATGGTGGGACCTGCAGATCATGAAAGCACATTTCCTGACACTCGCTTCCAGGCTGAGTCGGTGTCTGATGCTTGGAATCCTCACATCACGTGTTTTTATAACGTATTCTTATTAACATTCTCTCTTCTTCTGGAACAGTTTGTATCATACTGCACCACACAGGAGATTGGTGAAAATGAGTATTTCTTACTGGGACAGTCACGCTGAGGAGCCACCAAAGAGACGCTGAAGCTCCCCGTGGTCCTGGGGCTCAGGTGCCAGGGTACCTGTGTGGCTGGAATGGCGTTTCTGGAACCGTTACATGCTTCAGACTGTATCAAACATGTGGGACAAGATTCTTCATGCTTGTTTTCCCTGCCAGAGCAGTTCAGCCACGGCCCCTGCTTGACTGGATGTCAGACTTCAGCTGATGCTCCTGCTCCTCAGTGACACTGGGAACTCCCAAGGCCCCCTCCAGGGGCCGGGCTGGAAGTTGCTCGATACAGGTGTCTGGGATCAACAGTTATTGCCGCGAATATTTAGTACAACTGTGAAACCCTCCTTTCTTCTACCAATGCATTCCCCTGCTCTAGACACAAAGCACATGCTTTGCTATTTTTGTCCATTGTCTCCATTAAACTATCCATAGTCCATTAATGGGTCTTGGAGATGTTAAGATGAACACAAAGACACACAATAAAACCTGGTTAAACCTGCAGTGTAATCTGAATTAATCTCATCCTTCAAAGGCCAAGTAGTTCCAAATACCCTTTCGAACAATCCCTCCTTGCTGCCATGCACAGTCTCTCCCTGTAGCTCAGAGACTCCTTTCTCCGAGCCAGTCGAGCAGCCCTGCATTCATCCTGCCACACTCCCCCAGCTCCTCTCCCACCTGTAATTGTGTTGCTACATTATGGTTTTCTTTTCAGCCAGAATTCCAAGCTTATTTTATTTGCAGTGTGTTATGCCTTCCTTCCAACCCGAATCTCATGATCACTGTACACGCTAGTGCAATATTTCTATAATGGACAAATCAAAGCTCTTCCAAAGCATAATTAAGGTACTTTGTTTTAATATATGACCTGTGTTAGGAGATATTTCCAAATGCATTATTAGGTCTTTTCAAAGGCTGCGAATATAACTTGCTGGCAACAGCAGTAACGTATAAACCATAATCCATCACAACAGAGATGAAGATGCTGACAGAGCATCAGGCCTCCTATTCTTACTGCACAATAGAGGGAACAACTCTGCAAGTCGAACAGTACAGCCAATCAATAGATATTAATATTAATACCTGTATTATAGTAGTGCCTGCAGCAGCCAAGAACCTACAGTGCGAGGCACCAGGCACGCACAACCCACAGCCTGTGCCCGGGAGGGTTCATGCCTGAGCAGGTGAACCAGAGAAAGCCAGTACAATAAGAAAGACACAACGGGAATATGTCAGAGCCCAACAAAGAGGGCAAGGTCACCGAGATGAGCTCTCCTGACTCCTGAACACTCTTGGTGAAACGAAGACTGGCAGCTTGTGGGTCAGATTTTCCCTTAAAAGAAAAGTTTTCACTTTTCCTCAGCTACTGGGGTAAAGCCGGTGATGAACAGGGAGGTGACAGAGGTCTCCCAGGTGAGTTGATACAACAACAATTTAATAGGTCAAAATCATTGAAAGGTGTTTCCAAAGGGCTAAACCAACAGAACTCCTACCTCCTGCAGCCCCCGTGCTCCTGTACCACCAGGCCAGATCCCCGGATCATGAGATGTTTGAGCACGACTAAGGGGAAATGCCCAGCTCTAGTCACTATCCCAGCTGTGAATGTGCGGAACAGCTTGTGTCCAACAGCACAACAGGCATAACAGAGTAATCCCACAGTGCCTTTGTGAATGGAGGAGAAAAGCCCAGATGAGCACCCAGAGGATAACAGAAGAGAAGAGGATATACGCACATATGTACTTGGGAAGCTATAACAACACACCACCACTTTGACTGTGAGCAATAAGTTAAAATCCAAGTGAGCATTGCTGACAACACAGCAGCCAGGACCCACTCCCCAAAACACTGCCTGACATGCTGGGAATGGAAAAAACTAGTGAAAAGCCTCAAATGAACCAGCAATCAGCAAACCCTTGCTGCATCATCCACCATGTAACGATGCGGATGTGGAGTCAACGCGATCACCAAGTCATGTTGGAAGTTCCCCTTCTTTCGAACACTCCTTTGGCCAACTCTCCTGCCCTCCAGTCACACCACCGAGGTTATCTAAACACTAAAGTGGGTTTGGAGGCTGCAGATCAGGGATCCATTAGAAAATTCCTGAATGGTGACAGGTAAGTGACTATTTTTAGAAAACGTTTAAGCAAGCCCTAAATTAGTTTCTAAATCCATCCCTGCTGAAAGTTCACACTAATGAACTGAGCCACCCCGGACAAAAGTGGAATTTTCCCCTTGCCACATTTGCTTCAAACTGCATATTTTTTGGAGGACACTGAATAAAATGTATCAAGGGATTCCCTGCTCCCTGGCTGCCTGCTTTGCATTTGGAATTCACAAGGAAAAGAGCCTTGTGGGTGACCTCTCCTAAGAATTTCTTCTTCTGGTAAATCCTAAAAAGTAGTGATGATGCTGTTAACCTGTGGTATGGTCTGGGGAGCTTTACAGAGGTATTTACAGCACCATTCTGCAGCAGGAGAAATACAGTGCAAGCAAGGAATGGACATCTAGAATCCATCACGCTACCATGCAGCTCTATAAGATACAGAATGAGATCCAGGGATTTCTCCTTTCATTCCTGTGGTTCAGCATGTGAACAGCGAGACCAACTCCACGTCAAGTCATACTCTCATAGGAAACCAAAATACAGGCTTTTAATACGCTGGCAATAAGAATGAATTATACTCCCATGAGGAACTGGAAATAGAGGCTTTTAATATGCTGGCAATGAGCTATAAATAACTCCAGAGATTTACTGGTTTAATTTCAACATTTCTGCAGTCGTGTTCCACCTTTCTGCAACATGGTTCTGCTGCTTGAGATGAGCCACATTCAGCAGCAGCATCACCTCAGAGCCCCAATCTGAACCCTGGAGGGTTTTCTGCTCCTCACTGACAAACAGCCCAGTCCCTCATGTCACACAAGGTGAAGAGCATAATTCGCTGGGTACAAGCTCGCAGCACACTTAGTGAGGCTGCCCAGCTCCAACTACTCCATCCAAAGCCTCCCTGGTGCCTCCACGCTCTTCAATAATTAAAGCAGCTTCACAATTGCCAGCAAACGCCTCCGCAGCAACAGCTTCCACCTGCAACTGCTGGGGGGGCTCCGTCGTTAGCTCGGGGAAACCATGCCATGATTGCTGCTCTCAGCCCTGCACTGATCACCATCACTCCATACGTTCATTTTCCTCCACAATTTTATGGAGGAAACGCATCAAAAGTGCAGGCAGATTAAGCCCACTCAGCTACCTTTACCTGTTAGTTTTATTAGCCCTTTAGCATTCTACCCAGCTATCATCATCTCCTACAGGAACTAAGATAGCTTGACTGTACCAGCTTCTACTTAGCCAAATCTTGTACTGTTCTATTCTTAATCATAGTGAATAAATAAAAGCAAACATTTTGGTATTACTGTTATTTTTATTATTACTGTTCACGGGACATTGGTTTGACAGTCAAACCCCCCTTAAGAGCTTTTCAGTAATGGTGTCACCTCCATTTCCATTAATCATCCTAAAAGCACCATTAAAAGTTGATGAACTCTGCAGCGAAGAATTCCTTCTACTTCAACATCCCAAATTAAGAATTTTTCCCTCAAGTCCTCACCTCTCTCCACCCTTCCCAATCTGTGATCAGCTTTACTTTGGGAAAATACAGGTAGCAGACGCCTAACTTCTTTTCTATTTGGAGGGAAAGACTGGAGTAACCTGATGCTGCTGTATCACAGAATTACATTATATTTATGTATGCACAGAGATGGCTATAATGCTGCCAGGGGCTGTTTCAGTTTTGATTCTGGCTAAATCACCACAGCACTGTGCAGATTTAAGCAGTAACAATCTTTCCTGACTACAGAGCCCAAAATCTCCTCAAGGCACCAGCACGTGCCTCTGAAGCCACTGGCTGTCACTTACCACATGGCGTGCATGTAGGTGGGAGGCAGGCGGGGGCTGCTCACCGGGGTGCAGTTGTAGGATCTCATAATCCTTTCTGCCAAGAGAAAGTTCCGAAACAAACTGGCCACAAGCAGGTCCTGCCTGAAGAGCTTCTGGAAGAGGTCTGCCAAGAGAGCACATGAGTTAAGGGGTGTGTGTCTCCATAGCTTCAGTGCCTCAGGTAATATGCAAAAATCAGTTAAAACACAAAACCATGTTAACATCTTATTTCAGTTAGACGGACTCTACACCAGCTCTGCAGTCACATATGACAACTGTTAAAAGGAAATCCCTTAAAGCAACACAGCGACTCTCCATTTTACATTAACAGAATCAAATACTTTTCTATATCAGGTTCTTTCTTGCCTTTTTTTGGATGAAATTCTCCTGTTGGTGTTTCAGCCTGAGTTTTCGGAAGTTACTGAGGGAGAAAAGGACCTCTGTGTACTATTAAATCAAGAACTACACACCTGTAAACTGGCAGTTGGCTGTGCTTGTAAGAAGCCAAAATGAATCCTAAAAGATAGCAAATGTGCTCTCTTCCATAGAGGCAAAGATGAATTTAGGTAGTGCTGAGCATCAGGAAGAGTGTAGCTGGAAAACTGTTCACACATTTGGTCACCCATGCTCCAGAGTTACCAATGCAAAGCACAACAGGGATAGAGAAATGGGATGAAGTTACTGATGGGGAACCCAGGCTGCCCTACCAGCAAAGAGGAAAGAACCCTTTATTTGTGATACTAACAAAGGCTGGAAGAAAACAGATTGCTCTGTACGAGTACAGTAAGAATGAGAATCATTCAAGCTTAAAGCAATCATGTTAGCACTAGAAAAAGCCCTTCTGGTTTTTAATGATCAGGTTGCTGAAATGCTTCTGGTAAAAAGAGTGAACTAAAAAGTTTAACTAGCCTTGAAATCCAGTCTGATCTGTGCTCTCCATAGCAGGCTTTCATTTTCTCCTCCTGTCAGTGCCTCATTTATCTCACTCTTCACCCTTGCACTGTGAATAAATGATGCTCACTCCTGAGCACACTCGGTTCGCCTGCCCAAGCCTTACCTCTAGGCAAGACGTTCCAGGCGATGGTGTCTGTGATAGCGGTGAAGATCCAGTTCAGCTCTCCCAGGGGGGTTCTCCTGTCATTCAGTCTGCCCGGGATCCTACAATGGGGAAAAAATCCACTTCCTATTAAACACACATGTTTTGTGACACGCACCCATGCACACCTCTGAGGCTCAACCAAGGCCCAACAAATAATTCCAGACCTTAATTCTTAACAAAGAATTCATGCTGCTGACAGACTTCCCTTATCCAAAGTCTATTACATTTGAATTTGCTTGGGAGATGAACTGCCAGATAAAGGATGATAAAGCAGGAATGATTTACAGGTAACTGAGCTAAAGGAAAACGTCTGGGAAGACATCCCAGGGATGATGTGGAGTTCTGAGATGCAATGGAAATGCCTTTTTTCTTCTGAAGTATCACCCAGCTTCATTTTATCCATTATTCACTTCTTGCTGAAACATTCAATAATAAATATTACAAACCACTTGCTCACCACCTGTAACATCCCTGTGTAAGAACTCCTGAGGGATCATATTCCAGGAAAAAAACAATTATTGTGCTTTAAACATTTATTATTCCAAGCACCAACACACCAGAGAGCAGGGCCTGAGCAAAGCCCATTCAGCAATGGTGGACAGCACTGTCCCAGCAGGAATCTTGCTGTTCCCAGGATCTTGCTTTTGTAGACTGAAACAAGTCATCCCGGAGCTGAACAAAGATCTCATTCTGTATCTGCTCACCAGTGAGGTCCAAAGACACTACAGGACCAACATCTAATCTGATTTCTGTGACTGCAGAGACTGAAAGTCAGGCTGCCCTGACCCAAAATCAACACACACAACACTATTTAAAGGAGGAAAAGCTGTAAGCTGGTTTTCAGCATCTCTCAGCTTCTGCCTCCTGCCTGACCAGCTTTCCTCAGCCTCTGCCTCCAGCCTGACCAGCTTCCCTCAGCCTCTGCCTCCAGCCTGACCAGCTTCCCTCAGCCTCTGCCTCCAGCCTGACCAGCTTCCCTCAGTGCACTTTCTAATGCTTATTTGCTTCTCCTAAAAACACAAAGAAGAAGAAAAAAACCCACCCACCCACGACGAACAGACTCATCCTGGGCTCTCTTATTAACTCAGACACTCACATAGCAAACACAATCCAGTGCTCCCAAGCAGAGCCTCTTCCCCTTGAGAAGGTACCAGAGAGGATGGGGAAACTTTGGAAACGTGCACCCAATCGAGTAAGACATCCTATGATTTAATCCCAACACACCCCAGCTTCCCTTCTGGAACAGGTTTCAAATATTAGAAGTATCAAGACAAACTACATGAAGCACTTTCTCTATAGCAACTTACTCTCCTGCTCTGCACAGCAGCACCAGTTCCACGCAGGTTCAGATGAAGCATATTCCTTTGTATAAATATAGTTTCTGAACCAGCCCGAAATTAACATCTTATAAAGAATTCCTGTCTGTCTTGATATCAGAGGAAAAACCTACATCTCTGAGCCAGCATTTGTTAACTGAGCCCCAGAGCAAGCGTAGGGAACCCAAGGCCGCTGCTCTTGTGAGGATTTCACATCAATATTTGCATTGCAGAACACCCTCTGCAGCATTTCCAAGTCAGAACATTATTAAGTAGACACTGAAAAGATCTTTGCCAAGATTCCCAGCAAGCTGAACGCTGAACCTAAACCATTTGATGGCCACTTCCAAGGCAGTTTTCAGCCAGAAAAGCTGCACCGCAGCCTGATGTTACAGCAACCAACCACAACTTGGGCCAGAGTCACAAGAGACACACAAACCAATGCCTCGTGTGTTTCTTCACACACTTACAAACATCTATTTGAAATACTCAGTTATGCTCTTTTTTTTAACATCATCTACCCCCTCTCTTAAAGAAGCAGAGGTCACTTGACTTGTTATTTCTGTAGAGTTCCACTACACAAATGCACTTACTGTCATTTTTCAGGTAAAATACTTTGGATGAGTACATTTCCCTGTACAACCTCCTCTTTCTTCTTTTCCTTTCTGTCTGGGCACGCATCTACAGAACCAGAACGTCACAAGGCTCCAGAAAGTCTTTTTCCCCATGAGGAACACTGCTGTCGTCCTCATATCGCTTCTCCTGATGTCTTTCACATTAAGCTCTGACAATCAGCGAGAGCCTTTGACAGTGAGGACAAAGCAGACCTCATCTGTAAAAACTATTTCTGAGGGAGGGGAAGAAAAGGGAAAAAGGGCAGCACGTCCCAGCTGCTCACTGCAACTGAACATCTCCAGACTCTCAATTGCTTCTTCCATCAACTTCCCGACAGATGCCTTCACCGAGACCTAAATCACGGCAGTCTATTGTGCAAAGTGAGGACTACAAAATGTCAGGGTCACTGAGGAGCTCGTGCAAGGTGCAATCATCAACCACCTTGTCACAAATTCAGCAGAATCCCATGAACCATTTTCACTACAGGGGAAGCATTTGCCCCAAAGGATGCCAGGTTCTCCCTTCAATGGGCTCCATCGGTATCTCTTCTTTTGGAATGTAATACATACAAATACTGGGATATGCAGTATCATACTTAGATTTCAGAACACAAGCTGCTTTGGTACGGATGTATCAAATACCTGTCCACATTCACAATGATTTTAAACAGAAAATAACACAAGAACATTTCCCTTTTCATCCCTCCAGGGGAAAAGGGACACCACAGCAATCAGGACCTTGAGCAGGAACATAACACAATGCTGTGGACACCTCTAGAACTAGCAAGAGCTGCTTAGACAGGATCAACACAGTTCATGTGCTCAGAGACAACATGTTCTCATCACAAAAGGAGAGCAGCGAGGCAGGTGGCAGCCACTGGGCTCCCAAAACCTTGGGAACTACTTGAGAAAGACAAAACCTTTGAGGTTCTTCAGCCATTTGTTTGAGAGTGCTGCAGAGCTCTGCACACCAGTGCTCAGTCTCTCATGTCTCCATAGGAAGACACGAACGAAGTGTTGCCATGAAAACCACCCTTTCGAGTGCTATCTTCACGCTGGATTTACAATAGGCTTTGCCTACACTAGAGGCTGATACCCTGCAACAATGGTGAGCAAATGAAACACTCCATTTCAATAAACCCCAGTTTATTACAGAAGAGGAACTTTCCAGAATAGCATCTTCAATAGCAAAGTTTTGCCTCAGCTCAAGTACTAATGAGGGAGGTATTGCCAACAGGCAGCGTGGCACAGCACCCTGTTAGACCAGGGCTAAAGCCACTTAGTACAACACATCCTGCAACATGCTCTAACGCCGTCTGCTGTATTTTCTAGAAGAAAATCAAGGGGCTGGAAGGTGCCTGCCCTCGCTCGAAAGGCAAACTCAAAATGACACTTTTCCCACTAGAAATGAAATAATAACTATGAACCCCCAGGCTGCAGCGCTTCAGCATGTGAAACGGTTGAGCAGGTATCTGCAGGGACATCTCACCTTGTGCTACTTGTAATGACAGAGAGACCAGGGTCCTATCGACAACAGAACCACTGCTCTGCCTTCAGCTGCCTTTATGCATTTGCTCAAGAGGCAGCAGGATTTGTCCCTGCCCAGTCCTGCTGAAACAACAGAGCTTTCTTCTAGTAGCCAAACACTTTTCCCCATCTAGTTTGAATCGTGATGATTTCTACCAAGCCTCAGCACCAGCAGCTCTGGCAGCATCACCTCTCACCAGGCAGCAGGGTGTTCCAGGGCATTATCAGTATGATTTGAGAACGCAGTATTGATTCTTGTTGGAAATACCATTTCAATTTAGCAGTTGGCCTCGTTTGCTTACACAGCAACACCAAGTTTGTCTGTTCAGAGCCAAGCACAGCCAGGAAGGTTATTCCACACTTGGGCAGCTTTTGTCCTTCTGACTTTTTCAAACAAACCACCATTTCCAGTGACTTTCCACACAACAAACTCTCTTCCCAGACTGATGTGAGGAATTCAAATAGTCAGCAGAAAGCTGCTGGTGGTATGAAGCTCTGATGCCCCCAGGCGATGCTAATGGACCCCCAGCCACAGCGGGCAGGGAACCAGCCAGGCAGACGAAATGGCACTGGAAAGGACTGGAGCAGACGATAGCGCCTACTGGGATCACCCAGGGAAAGAATACTGATCCTACTCAGCTGCTCTCCTTCGCCTGCCCTGCCATTTCCCATCCTGAAGGCAAGTCCTGAGAGCACACACCAAAGGGGTTTGTTAGAGCACAGCCTAAGTTCTACATTTCCCCCACTTACATTACTTTTGCCATATAATATCGTTTTATTTTCCTACTTCATCTTTCAAGTGGCTCCTACTGAACCATTACTCATCAATAACCAACAACATTAAAACATTCATAATTTCCAGTCTGTGACATTTGACAATACTTAAAGTGGAAACAAAAATTAATTTTAGTCTCAGATTTGTTATTCCTCCTGATTTTCAGCAATGGGCTTTGTGCCGGTGAGTGACAGCAGAGATGGGCTCTGCTCTCAGAGCAGCAGCAGCTCAGGCTGCAGCCAGACGCAGCTCTCCCACGCTGCTCCTGCCTACGTGATGCAGAGCTGACAGTCAGAAAAGGTCCTTTGTCACCAAACCCTGACAGCAGGGGACGAGGCTCCTTCCCGCTTGTGAACGTGAGCTGTGGTACCATACTCATGTGCTCATTTGAAAAGATGGTTTTCTAAGCGGCCTCCCCAGAAGCACCAACAGCTCCCAGCTCACGGGGAGTTTTGTTCAGAGAATTCCCTCCTTCTGCAACAGGGACCCAGAGAAAAAAAATCCCAGGAAGCAACATCCAACCCTTGCTCCCTGGAGAATGTGACTCCAGGAGGGAGCCTAATGCAGCGACATGGATCAAAGCATCATTTTTGTACATCCCTGGCTCTCAGCACCCAGCTTTGTATTCCCACCCTACACCAAGTTAAATGATTCCTTAGGGTTTTCCCCAAAATGTTTAAAAAGCAGATCACAGCCCCAGTTCATCCCACTCAACAGCCACACAAGTTGTGCCAACAGAGACAGGGGGACATTGGTGATCCAATAGGACAGACCAACCAAGGCAGCAGGAACACCCGACATCAATACTGCCACCAAAGGGCTTTAGGAAGTGGCAGCCCAAGGTTCCCAAATTCCCAGTACTTCACCAACATAATTTTGCTGTCTGGCTCCAGCAAAGATTCTTATTTTTAAACTAGGGATTATTTTGGCTTCATCTCCAAAGATGTGTGATCGAACCACACATCAGGATACACCCCAGGCCCAGTCATCAGGCCCTGGGTTAGTCCAGACAATCACAAACCTGAGCTCCTCACAGAAGGCGCAGCCTCATTCAGGCCCCAAGTCTGCAGCTTAATTGCCAGATAAACTCCTTCCCCAGTTCTGAAGACAACTGAATTATGAATTACAGTGTACACACAGCCAATCCAGGAGGCATTCCAGCCCTATCTCAAGACTGTAATAAAACCCACGTGTTTCCTATAACTGGTACAGATTGAAATAATAATGATATCCCCAGGAACCTACTTCTGGCACACTTTCCATGAAAACAGCCCTTAAAGAATGCGTATTTCCTGTAATATTGACCTGTAAGAACCAAGAATACTGAAGAAAACTTCTTTTGCCTGTAAACCATTATTTAAAGAGCATTTAACACTCAGCAGCACATCCGAGTGTTCCATGAAGCCAACTCTTAAGACATCTGGTTCAGACCTTCCCTGACCCTTGCCATATGTTCCTTGATTAGGTACACTCTTGTAGCAATGTTAATTGCAATTAACATAACATTGTCATTGATCTGGAACACATTTATCCAGTGGCCTGAGGTGACCCCAGCCCACGCTGGTGATGCCCATCAGTTCTTCACCCCCCAAATCCCACCCTGAGCACACAGCAGAGCAAGGTGAAGCCCTGGAGAGGTTTTACATTTCCCTCCTGCTCCTCATCTCCTGAAATCCCAAAGGAAACCAAAGCCCACCACATTTTACAATGGCTTTCAGAGAAAACAACATCCAGTAGTGGACCCTCTCCTAGGCTGCCACATCTCGGAAACTGCCCTGATGCTGCCTCTGACAGATGGGATCCTGTCTCTATTATTCTAGTTGTAAATTGAAAAATTATTCTTATTTGGCAAGATTAGTGCCTCTGAAATACAGCTGTACGAGAATCATTACTCAGCTTCCCCAACCGAGATGAGGTGGGATAATCAAGTTTTCACATATAAAATGAGCATGATTAAATACCTCAAGACTACTGATGAGCCCGACTCTTCTAAAATACATGTTGTGGAAGAGTGAGTAGCACCGAGAAGCATTTTTAACCCCACCTGAATGTAAAACACGCAGGTTAACATGGAGTGATTTACTGAAGCAAAATCTGAACAAGAAACGTTAGCAGAGGCAATCTTAGCCTCATGGCTTCTGCTGTAACAGGTAATTGCGACTGGCAGCAGGAGCAATGAAGGATTCCTGCACCTCGCCGTACCAGGCAGCGCCTTATTAAAGCACCAGGAAGAATGATAATGTATTTCTATTAAGAATTCACGCCTATTATGCAGATTCCTGTTCTCCTGACCTCTTCCGGGACGCCCTTCAATTCTTCAGCCTCCATCTCACACAAAGGATGCTACTCGGACTCCGGACATCCGTGTGGCACAAGAGTTCTAATTAATCAACAACTGCATTTCTAAGTCAACATTTCTCAGAAATGGAATGAATGATCTTTAATGAATCACTCCCAGGCACTTTGTGTGTGTGTGTATCAGTGTTCCAAGCACAGGGCATTCAAAAGCAATCAGCAGGGAGCACAGAGCTTCTGCAGCTCATGGCTGTGAGCATCTGCTGTTGGTCTTTAAGAATATGCTTCCCATGATAAAAGATACAAAATCAAGCAAATCTTAAAACCCAAGCATACAGTGGACAATTACTATTATTCATAGTTCAAAGTCTCCTTTGTTTGTATAAACTGAACGTGACAAACAGTTGTCCTGGTTAATCAGTTTGCCTCAGCTGCCTGACAACCAGTAATTATGCTCAAATATCACCTGGATAAAAGGATTAGAACATGTTTCAGTGGTGTTACGTCTGAAATATAGCAGCACCATCAGACAAAGAACACGGGGCCAGCACAGTGATGACGTGCCAAACCATTTTTGGTTGTGTGTTTTCCTGTTTCCGAGCTGGTTTTGGTGCCATGGGGTGTTGTGCAGCTCACAGGGCTGCGAGCACGGCTCCTCTGGGCAAAGCCCACACCAAAACCAGCCTCACGTGGCTTTGCAGGGTTGGGCTCCAGAACATGGCCATGACCTGTGTCTGTGGTTGCCATCTCTCTGCAGCAAAAGCTACAGGACCCAGAGCTCCTGGAGCCGAGCAAAGCTCCACTCGCTTTGACGGCCACAGTTTATTTCAGTACACAGGAAGGTAAGAAATGACAAACACCATAGGTGCAGACCTGAAAAGCTTTCCAAAGAAATTTCTTTGCAGACAAACAAGAGAAATGCAAGAAATAACATGGAAATGAAGAGCAACAGGGGACAAAGAATAATTGTAAAATTTGGCTTACTTCTCTATTAAATCCAGTGTGACTCCTGGCACCAGCCTGACACTCTTCTGCATACAGAACCTGTGGGGAAGAGAATAAAATAAAACACACTAATTGACTATTTAATGACAGGGTTCTGCGGAAACAATACGGAAGGAGGTTTCCTTATTACAGTGCTTCTGCTTTTAAAACAGTGTTTGGGTAGCAAACTTTGCTACAGCATAATAAGAATGAAGCAAAGCCCACAGTGTTTGTCACACTCATGATTATGCGGCGATTTCCATCGTCAGGTGTCAAAACTGGGGTATTGTAACTGTCACAGTGACAAGTTTTCCAGCACGGAGCAGGGGAAAAGGGCTCGCAGTCATCCCGCACGGTCCCTCGGGAGGAGCAAGACGACACGAGAGCCAAGGAGGTTTATGCCTCTGGAATAATGATCAGCGTTGGCTGGGCTTCCCTGACGAGATCTGGCGCTGCAGGCAGGGGAGGGAGCGCGGGAGGGAGCGCAGGGATGCGGCAAGTCCAAACGCCTCCGTTGCTCAATTAAAAAAGTGCTGACTCCATTGCCTCAGCACTCCACAAGCACTGCTTCAGGAAGGCCGGCCCTGGAAATGCAGGGCCCTGTTGGCACTACGCTCCCTGTGCCTAGAAAATCCACGAAGTGCTTAAAGCCAAGCGGGTGTGGGAAGACAAGACTCTGCCGGCCACTTCCCAGCGTGTCTCACTCCTTCAGCACTCTGGGATGTGCATCGTGGTCCAGGGGAGAGACCTGGGAAACAACAGATCTGGGAAGGAAAACCAGCAAATTCATCTTGAGAAACGACTTCCTCAGAGGTTTCACTGCATTCCCAGCCCATTTTCCCTGTTCTTCAGAAATCCACTCTTCCAGGAACAGAAGCTCCATAGGCAGCATGGAGCAGCAGTGCCCTGCTGCCCAGGAGACCACTCTCCTGCAGCAGGAGCCCTTGAGGTCTCAAGTGATGATTGGTGTCATCAGCACAAACATCAGGTGAACTATGTTAGAGCTGCACATAAACGCACCAGTAAATGCCAGGTTGAAAGAAGAAAACCAGAAATACACATAACAGCCCCACTGGTGTGACCCCCACTCAGTGTCACAGGAGGGCTCTGAAACTCAATTTAGTTCCTCTAAATAAATTTGGGACTAAGGATTGGCTCAGGTAACCCTCAAAAATCTCAAGCAGAAACGCAAAAGAAAGGGGTTAAAACCCCTTCACTTAAAACACTTGTTTTAACTGATCCAACAGAACATGAGCTGTCACAGCTTAAGTTTTTGTTTCCATGCACTTACAAGGTTGCTGCATCACCATCCTGGTGCACAAACTGCACATTTGAGCCTGAGCAGCTCCCAAACCTTTTGCTTCTTTGTGGTTTGGGGGTTTCCAGCACTCTTCAGGAGCCCTATTATTGCTCCTTAATGAGTGGGACGTCATGGTTCAAAGCCATGGGGTCCTTCAGACAATTCAGACAACCACAGCATTCTCCCTGATGTGTTAAATCCTGAACATACAATTGCAGCTGGTTTATCTCTTAAGGGACTGAAGATAACACCAGCATATGACGCACCACTGATCCTAGCATCCAATATAGTTGCTTTTTGCTTTAAACAGCACAAGAAACATGGATCTGCCTGAACCAGGGCACCAAACACACACTAATTTCTGCCTCTTCCTGCAATAGCTGCATTTATGTCCTGATTAGTGCATGTCAGTCAAGATTAACAATGCAGACAGCTTATCTCTGAGCTTGTCTCACAGCTATACATAGCTACAACATATATTTGGAATATGTCAGCTCACAACAGCCACTACACATGAAGATAATCAGTACCAGAATTCATACACTGGGTTCCCGGAACTGTCAGACCACACTGAAGTCTCATGTACCACATTCAGAAGGGCATGACCGACCCAGGTTTCTCTCACCAGCACTGGCTTTTCTTCCCCTGAAATCAGACTGAAGCTGCAGCCCCATCTGATGAGTGATTTTTGTCCATCAGTTGTTTACTTACAGCACAGAGCACAAAATGGGATGTACAGAAATTTATTCATCAAACTGTTATTTGCCCATAAATCCAGTGTATGAAACCTCATTAGCCTGTCAGTCCGGAATGGCAAAACCAGTGCATTTCCAAAGCAATTCTGCAGGGCTCGGATCAGCCCTGGTAAAAGGGTGAGACTGAAGCAATGAGAAGTTTTAATGACCCAGATTTCCATCTCTATTTTCAGTTAACTGTCTGCTTTAGGACACCAACACAATTTGCATCAAGCAGCTGGAATGCAGGAGGAGGGCCTGGCTGTGCATGGATTCTGTTAACAGCAGTAACAGTACTCTGCAGGCAGGCACTTCTTATGGATAAAACCACACTGGAATAATGCCAGTCATCAGGGACTATAAAAGGAGCATAATCTTCATCAGAGAATAGAGGAGGGTGTTCTTGTGTGCAGTAAGCAACAGACATAGATTTGATTTGATTTCCTACTATATCATTGGATTTGAGGTAGTAGGAAATGCTGTACTATCCAGGAGTTCACATGGTGTCTACCAGCACCAGCCCCTCGCAGAGCTGAGGTGAGTTTTACATCCTTCCCTAGCTGCATTTCTACAAATGCATTTCCTATCAGACACTAACAAGACCCAACTCTGAGTATTTCATGCTTATGCCACATGTAGCTCTGCAGGAGAACCTGCCCTGAACACCCCCTCAGCTACGTTCCCATGGAGATGAGTAACAGAAAATTCCTGAGCAGATCATACCATCAAAACAAACCCCAACCTTCCTCAGTGTGCATGGAAAAAAATAACACCATGAAATCCCCCACAACACCCAAACCCAAAGCCCCTCTCACAGCTGCAGCATTCTCACTTCAAATATGGCCCAACTGGTGAAACATGGCTCTGGTAACCACAAGGGAAAAACACCACAAGGCTTCGTTTTTACAGCAGAAGAAGGAGAAAGTAAGATGAAAAGGATTTTAAAGCCATGAGAGGAGCACCTACCTGCCTACTGTACTTAGAGGCTTGCCATTCCTCAGCTGAAACTCCAGGCTACTCTCCCATTACTTTGGACTCCTGGCCCATGAAACCTGGGTCAGAAAAACCCTTTCCTCCCCAGCTCTCTCAAACCTTCCCCTGAAACTATTCCTAATGTCACTGAGGCTCTTAGCCCGGCTTTTCCACATCATCCAAGACTTCTGCCTGAGTTGACAAGCTGTGACTCTCCTCTGTGAGAAAACACCCTGCGAGCTCATGGAATCAAAATTGGGATTAAGAAATGAAACAAATCTTGTGCTGCCCCTCACATGAGCAGAAGGGATCAGTCAGAAGCACTGAGCATCTGAACCAGAACCTGCTCAAATTAACTCGCTTCATTGGTTGCTTATTTAAGCCAGAAAGTGTGTAAGAACTGCAAATTATTCTGAGTGTCTCCAATAGACAGCTAATACCTCCTGAAGCTGCAGTGACTCCACTGCTTACCACTGCTGCCATGGCTATAGGCTTCCCCCTCCTTTAACTCTGCCTAGTGAATGTCCTCAAGTTTTTCATTCTTGTTGACACAAAACCTTGAGAGGACTGAGTGAAACGTGCTGGTAGGAATGAGTCGGTGAGATACGAGATTCCTCACACCAGCTCCTAAGCCAGCACCACGATTACTCACGATCCTCTCCATTACTGGGTAAAAACACTGCTCCTGGAAAGCTCTTGTAGCAGTCTTTGAGAACTTTCTGCCTAATTAACTTGGTCTGTCATTCCAGAGCATCTTTCTTTGGTTTATCGCTCAATTTTTTCACTACAGCATTATTTAGTGCTACTGTATTATTTACAGCAACTGCAATATTTGGAATATGATTTGTACAAAGGACAATTTACCAAAAGTTATATTGCACTAGGAACTATTTCTGCTCTCTGAAGAGTAGATACTTAATTCCCAGAACAGTAAATCCCTTAATCTAAGCAAACCTATATACTGAGCTGGAAACTAAAACGTAGTAAGTAGAAGATCACAATATTTGCACCTTTCTAGTTCTCATTAATAAAATGCTGTCCCAAACGCATAGTTCAAATCCTGCAATTCAATATTGCAGAGAACCTTTAGGTTGGATTAACAAAGCTATCATTTCAACAGACAAGCTACCCAAATTACACACTTGCCATCGATACTGAGGAAGATACTCACCATCTCAGAGCGATTTTGATGGGTGTAGTAAGGCATGACGTGAACAGGTCGGCCGGCAGGTCCGGGATCATGGGGAGCAGCTCGTTGGCCTCACAGGCTGCCAGCTGGATGCAGTTCTTCATCGAGGGAGGCAAAGGCATTTGGGCGAGTGGATGGTTGGGGTTAATTGCAGCCACCTGAAGAGATCAAGGAGATCACCCACGCAGTAAATCAGGAGGTGAGGTGTTAGGCCATTTTGAAAATAACCAAGTCAAAGCTTGGTGGATCTCTGGATCCTGAGTTGTTTATGACTGCAGAAGCACCAACCATCATCTTAACTCACCCAGAATTAACAGTATTTAAAGTGCATTGACCACACACCAAACCCAGCAATGTGCAACAGCCTGAACTGTGATCATCACTTCAGAGTCTTCAGTTCACCTCTGCCAGCTTGGAATCAAGCACTGTGGAAGCAAGTTAAGCAAAACTCATGCTTCTCATGGCCCATAACCATTCACCACAGACGGCAGAATAGCTTCAAATGGAAAAATGCAATTCATTTGGCTGAACTAGGCAGGAATTCCTGCCATGAAACATAAAGACAACTCTTGTTGGCAGCCAGAAGAATCCTGAATGCCCTGTGTTTCTCCCCACACAGTGTTCTACTTCACTAGAGCAAAAAGGTCAAGCTGGAGAAGGGAAGAGAGAAAATTACCCTGTGTAAGCACAGAGGCTACCTTCCAACAAAAAGAGAAAAGGAAACGTGCACTGTCTCCTGCAATGCAACCATTAAAATACCAGGAGATACAAACCTTAACGCTTTAGTAGAAGGGCTCAAGGTCCTTACCCATACTCCTCTGGACAGAAAAATGTGTTAATTTCTGCACTAGGCACTGAATCTTACACTGAAAAATAACTCTTAAGTAAGGTCTGTGCATCTCAACATCTAGAACTGTTCTAACAGGACTTCATTTTCCAAGACTCGATTAGCTCATATTTAATTGAGCATAATCCCCTGTTTAAACTGTGAGGAGTGTCAGTGATTTATGTCAATAAATGTATTAGTAATTACATTTGCAATGTAAACCAACTTTTTGTTAGAAACACATTCGACTTGAGCACCCCTTCCTCCGTGCATCAGGTTGATTTCATTTTGTTTCACATTTTCACCTTCACTTCAACAGCACAAAGCTCCAACAGCACCCAAATACATATCCAGATACAAGACTTGGGCAACTAAAATAAATATGTCTAGCTCACCTCAGCATTCATCTCAGCAGAAAAGACCATTAGGGCATGAAGTGAGTCTATTAACATTACCATTTAATTAGTGCTTGTATTAAAAATCATTCCATGTTTAATAGAATAGCAAACTGAACCAGAGAGACTGGAGTGGCAGAATTATTTGCAAATTAATTTGCTTTCCACCACAGTTTTAAACATTTTTCAGCTGTACATGGCAAAGCAAGCTGCAACTTAGCCCTGCAGCACCAACAGAAGTGAAACCCTTGCAGGAGGCTGTGATCTCACCTCCAGCTCCTGCTCCCTCTGTAGTGCAAATTGCTTGAATGACTTGACAATAAGGCCGGCGTTGGAGCAGTCATAGACGAAAATGGAAGGGCTGCCCATCCAGGTCTGCAGGTCATAGATGGAGAGGGGAATGTACTGAGTGTAGTTCTAGGAAAAGAAAAACCACACTCGAGTTACAGAGAGACAGAGAAGCAACAGAACTTTCATTGGTGAGATACTGAAATACACACAAAAATTCCAATTCTGGATCACAAAATAAACCCTACATTGAACATTGGGCATAGTAATCAACACAAATACCAATCAACATCTACTCCCAATGAGGACTATGAACCCAACTCCAACACAAGCTACAAGCTTTCCTGTGGTATTGTTGGAAAGGCTGAACTTTCAAACCCTCAAGCTCAGCGCTTTGAGCTGTGCTACAACCCCAGCAGCAGCTCAGAGACCCATTTTAGCTCTGATTTCTGCAGGTCTGGCAAAGGCTGTAAAGCAGCTGCCTTGAACAGCAAACGCCTCAGAACTGAGAATCCATCAATACATCAAGATTGATAATTAAGACTATGGAGCCCATCAGCAGCTCCCCCGTCTCAGCCTAATGAGATGCTTCATAATGTTATTACAGTCTTTAACTCCAGTGCAACTTTCCAAATTAGCCAATAAAATGAAACCCAACAAAGGCTCCTCCACCAACGTGAAGTGCCACCAGCCCTACTGCTGTAAATAGGGAGTATTTTGTTCCTTGTCTTCCATCTAACACCCCCAAAATCACTGGGGGTAAAAGCCTCTTAAAATACAAGGGGGGTCACAACTAAGACATTTAGAATTAGCAGGGCCACCATGGGTGATCGAAGCTGTCAGGATATGCCTGTGCACTCCCCACCCACCTAGAAAAGCCACAGGTAGAGCTCTGAGC
>JANHGB010040079.1:0-11631 GCA_026283785.1 Coracopsis vasa | reverse complement strand
AGTTGTGAATGCTCCATCCCTGGCAGTGTTCAAGGCCAGGTTGGACAAAGCCTTGGGTGACATGGTTTAGTGTGAGGCATTCCTGCCTATGGCAGGGGGTTGGAACTGGATGATCTTAAGGTCCTTTCCAACCCTAACTATTCTATGATTCTACAATTACAGGGTTAACTTGCATCACAAAGAATTATCCATGGTATGGATTGAAATACATCTGCTAGCAGAGGAATTATCAAGAGACTGTAAAGCTTCTTTACTGTCTGAAAGCTAAATAAACTCAGACTCAATTTATTGTAGAACAGTGACAATAGTTAAGAGCTTGCCAAAAGTTCCAGTGGAGTCTAATAATGCCAAATTTTGGCAGTGGATGAGAAATTCGCCATCACACAAGTACATAGTATGTGGTAGTTCAGAAAGAAAGCTGCTCAGGGAAGTGCTGTAGTTCTTGTGACAAAGCACATGTCAATGCTGTGCTCCTCTGGCTTTCTGGACTATGAGTCCCTTAGCTTGAGCAAGTCTATCAAGTAGAGAGCTCCTGTTCACACTCACTATTTGTTGGACCTTGAGACAACCTTTATGCTCCCTTCCATCTCTTAACCTGTCTTAGGCTGAGGACTCTTCTGAGGACACTATGTCTGTATATGTGTCTACACCACAGAGATGTGCTCCTGTTTGGGGTGGTATATCTAACTATTGCTGTAATTTCAGTGGAATCCATCTGTAACACCTTTTCTTTTCCCTGTTCCTCCTCTCACTGGTATCTCTCAGCAACTTTCCCTATGTTAGTTAATGCAGCAAATGAGATTACGCTATCTGCTACAGTTGATATGCTCAGACAGCATGCTGCCCATGTTATCAGTGTCACTCTCCACCATCCTCCCTCATACTTGCTAACTTAAACCTTTCAAAACCACTAGCCAGCTATTCCTAATCTCTCACAAATCCTTTGTTAATCCTTCCTCACTTGTGGCCTGATCAGTTCCTACTAAAGCCAATGGGAATTTGACTCAAAAAGGACATGAATTTATGGCCACGATACACAGGCAGTGTTCAGATGTAGAGGCAAAATAGATCTAATTCTTGCCAAACAGAATCTCAGAGAAATGGATAGACCAGGTTGTTTGTTACCTTCTAGAGGATTAATGACACAGTTGTTCATAGTGGGTGCTTTATAATATACCATTGTACATAACAGTGCTTTTCTGGATTAGGGGAATAAATTCTATATGAAATGTCTTATGCTATGAGGATGGTATAGCTGGGACATGAGATGTGCAGGTACAGTAAAAGATTCATACTCTTTTTTATAAGAATGACACTGCTGGCTCTGGAATGCACAACTTCTGTGTAATTGGAATTCTATGGCAACTCATAATTTGGCAGTTTAATTTCCTTTTCTAACCTGTTTTTCTCCCTGGACTTTTAGCAAATATTTCTTCTGATCTGAAATTTCAGAAGTGCTTTCAAATTCTCAGATTTATTTGTTGCTATTTTTATTCTTCACCTTCCAGTAGCCACTAGGACGAGCAAACTGGAATCAAGGTTTCCTTACTTTATATGCTGGACATACAAATATTACCCAAAAGATTTCTGCAAACATTATGTACTGGCTGGATCAGAGAGGAGATTACACAAACACAGGAGAAAGAAGGGTGAAAATGAGGGAGTGAGATCACAAAATGAGAAAATGATCTGGCACAGAGTTTCAATTTACTTTTCCATGCATTAATGTGAAAAGATGTTATTAACAGTCACAAAAATCTCTGCTCTGAGAGCTGTCACATTGCTTTATTCACGAGTGCAGTTGGTACAGTAAGTCTGAGTGAAAGTCCAAGGGCAGCCCCAGCTTCTTTCACTTTGGAGTTAATACTTTTGTAATATATAAATCATATCAGTGTGCCTAAAGACTACAATCTTCTCTTTTCTTTTTATATATAGGAAGAAAATGCATAAGTTAAATGATTTAGCCAGGGCCACACAGGGAACTTGGTGGTGAAAGCGGAATTCAAGTGCCTTACCCTAAAGCTAGCTCTTTATATTATGAGATAATATAATACACAAACAGTCAGTGGGGAACTACCCATAACAATTAAAAGTCAGTCATGCTTGCCAAAGCAATTGACACTCCACATTTTGCAGAGCAGAGGGACTCTTTTAGGCGTATGTGTTCACTTGCTAACTCACAGAACCGGTAAGACACAAATACCCCCTGTAACGTGCTGTGGTGTTTCTCACTCACAGGTTTTTTGTTTCAACAAAGTAACATTTCACATGAATCACTGGAGGAGTAATTAAATGTGACTGAGAAGAAATCCTTGTGGTTTGGTTAAGTGTTATCTGCATTTTACAGAGGGGGAAACTGAGGAATAGAAAAATTAAGTGTTAACCCCCATTAAGAAAAACACGGAATACTCAGCTCTAGAAACAAAACCTACTTAACTCTTTTCCTCAAGTGCTCTACCCATAGCAGATATGTGACTGTAGTATAACTGACAAAAGACTTCTAAATAAAAGGACCAATGACAGTACTTTCCTCTTGATTAAAAGTCTAGTATTCCCTTATTGAAAGTCTACTGAAGTGTAATTCAGTTTCTATAGGAATTATGGTAACTGCTGTTTTAATAAAGAAATCCTTACTATAGGACTTTTTAAAGCATCCTGTAAGATTCCATACAAGAGTTATGACTTCATAGGTACTCCAGAAAAGCATTTATTAAAACCTACAAAAGTAAAAGCACAGAAAGCAAGTAACATTGTATTAAATTCAGCTGAAATTTCCTACATGTGATGGATTGCCAAAAATCCAGGAGACCTCTTTCCTAAACTCTCCCATGAGAAGGGATCCAGACAGGAAGCATCTCTTCCTCTGTTGTATGCATTCCCAACGAATTAGCATTAAGCCATTTTCTGTCCTTCCCCATACTGCTGGGTTCGCTTCATGGGAATGGCACCTTGTTCTTGCCTCCTTATGTTGTAATGATCGGTCTTGACAAGGGTTTTCAAGGCGGGGGGAGCAGTCATAGCTACGGGCAAAATCACAGCTTCTGTACTTCATGCTTGTCAATAGCTGTTTTAGTCTGCATTGCCATACTAATGTGCCTTACAAATATTCCCCAGGGCTCTACACACCACCACGTTGCTGTTGTCTTATTCATCAATACAGTCAAAACAGAAGCAGATGCTGTCAGTTAAGGTCAAGACATGCTCCTTCCAGATTTCTGGAGGGAAAAGGCCTCTGTCCCATCTTATAAAAGAAGGAAATATTCTGTATTCATTTAATAAGTAACTCTTGGGGCTCAGAGTTCTATGATGACCCAAATAATTAACCTTACTGATGTATGGAGATTTACCCTTCATGACATCCTCTCTACTCTGCCCATTTTATTTACTCTTTTCTCCTGGAGTGTTTTAGTGCTGGCACCCAAGCATCCACATTGTCTGTGGACCATGCTGTATGAGGTGGCATCTAATGGGATAGGAAATGACAGCCCAGCCTTCATCCCAAATGAATGGAAACTCAAGTGAAAGACTGGAGTGTGAAAGCTTTGGGGAACGATGGCTCCTACTTATCTACAGGATGGATGAGGATGGAGGTGCTGCTGGCTAGAGCTTTCCCAGCATTTCCTGCACTTCAAACTCCATCACTTGAGACATTTCTAAAGGTGCTTACACAATTTAGCTGATCAGTTTTTACCCTAAAGCAGTGCACTCACTTGGGACCGGCTTTTAAACCAAAATTGATTTCCTTTCAGCTTGAAAATACATCCTATTTTATACCAACAAATACAGGCCCAAAATTCCCACCACTCTTTAACTAAGTCCTTTGAAAATCTTGCTATGAGCTTCATACTGGAAATCAGTGACTTTGAACATTATGGTCAGTGTGTTTCTATTTAAGCGCTGATGTGGGATTGATTCGGAAACCAAGGGGAGCCAAACGCTTCGAAATATAGCTCCAGGGAAGAGTCATTTTTCACAAAGTCCTTGGCTTTTCTGCTAAGAATAGTGACAAAGCAGACATTTGGCATGTGCATGGATTTCTGCCTTACGTGCACTTGTGTTTATGCAGACTTGATGGCCTTGCCCAGAGATGTTGTCTTCTCAGAGCTTGCCCTTGTGCATCTTCATAAGGAAGCTTGCTTTATGAGTAACCCCTCTTCCTGCCCCACCTATCACCACCAAACTCACTCCTGAGCAAATCATGCCAGGTTGGACAGGGCCTTGAGCAAGCTGGTCTAGTGGAAGGTATCCCTGTGCATGGAAATAGATAATCTTAAGGTCCCTTCTAACCCAAACCATTCTATGATTCTATGTTGCTTTATGGAGAAATTCTACCGCAGTGGATTATTACTTGTCTTTAAATATACCTCAGCAGTTGTAAATTAGCAACTTGTCAACAACTTCACGTAGTATCAGTAACTCACGCAGCGTAGTTTGATGATCTCTGTCTCAAAGCACAGTGAACCCATTTACGGTCTCCAAATTGATATGTGTATATACCTAAAGGAATGGCTTGCTCTTATTTTAATACTAGTCCCCTTCTGCGAAAGACACAGCATGCCAGAGGAGTGAGACGGCTGCCTACGCAGCCAGAGACACAGTGATTGTCTGAAGACTTTAATAAAAGTGGCAGCAATAAGAAAGAAGTAAAATATAGCCTCCGCTCCTCATGCAAGCCTTGTTGGATAAAATCTGTTGTCATTCAGGAAGCATACAAATCACAAAGACAACATGCTGAGCATGCAGAGTGGGGCAGACTTATCTTCAGAGCAATAGGGGCTGCAGACCTCCAGTAACACTGCCTGGCTCTCTTTTCATAAAGGAAGACCTGTCCTGCCCCTCTCCTTCCTTTGCTGCTCCGCAATCATGTAAGTCTGATTTGATAAACTGCCCTCTTCAAGATACCTGATTTCAGGAAGGGCTTGCTCAAAGTTTTCCCTGCAAACTCTGATTTCCTTGTGTCTGGCGTGACCTTACCTTGATGGGGATTGTTGGGTCATGCAGAGAAGTTTGGTACTCATCTGGCTGCAAGTTCTCTCATTGTGCAGAGATAAGATGCTCATCATTCCTTTTTGAGAGCGAACGCTTGCCAAGTGTTGATGCATGAAAAACATTAATGTCCACCCCCCTTTATGTCATGTATTTAAATATATCACTTTAACAAACCAACCTCAGCTTCCCAAAACTCTTTGGATGGATGCCTGTCAGCCCACTGCCCTATGGATAGCAAGAACTGCTAAGAAAATAGAGCCACCAAAGCCACATCTTACATGGGGAGTGCACACCACACTAAACGGTGGGAATGGCAACATCTGCAACTGCATTCCAACAAAGAACCAACTGTAAGCCAACTCATGCAGATGTGTTTGGCTCCAAGGAAGCTTACAATGCTCATTCTTAATCTAAAGAAGTGCAACATACTCCAAAAAGCAAAAATGGAGTCGAAATATGTATTTGATTTAGTATGAAGTGGGGGTAGGAAAAAGAATGTGAAACTTTCCATTGCCTTGTTAAACTCTCCTTCTTGAAGCTGTTTCTCTTCAAATGAAACACTTGCCAGTTTAGCTAAGCCGATAGCTTCAGAGCCAAATGTGTTCAGTTCTAGTGCCATCAAGAAGGACAGATTACAGAGCTGCTGCTCATTTATGTGTTTGTTCTGATGAAATACAGACATTTATCTCTGTGGAACGCGTAAAACAATTGCATCATTTTCCACTGCAAATTGAATCAATGCACCCAGCGGCTGCTGAGCTAGGAGCAGGGCTGAACACTGTGTGCTGTGCTGTGCTATGCAGCTGCTCTGATGGTAGGATGCACTTTGCATTCAGTGCCTTCACCTTTCAAGCCCATCCTCAAGCCTCTTTTAGCAACAAAATCTTGAATTTGGGGTGCTTTTCTCCTGAAACCCTCCACTTATGAGCCTGAGGGCTTCATACTGGTGGTCCTTTGTCCAAGTATGAATTGCTGGGGAAGATTACTGTGCCCCATGCAAAATACAGATTCCACCTGGAATTTTTCCCAACACTTAAGAGATATTTGCCTCTGGGATTTTCACTCAGGTCATCTCTCCTTACAGACCATCAAACACTGCTCCATTCTCTTGTCAGACCCCACACAGAGCGAGCCATTTGGTAAAAAATCATAGCCGTTTATGCAAACAAAGAAGACAAGGACACTTCCTTTGAGAGCTCATGCCCCCCGGGCAAGTCTAAATGTCTGGAATCGCCTATCAGAGTGTAATCACTACCATAAACAAAGAAGACTGCTCCAGAGAGTATAGCTTTGTGTGGGGAAGGAAGCAAGTGCTATGATACATATGGTAGAACTGCCAAAAAGCTGTGTAGAGATGCCACAAATGTTAGCTATAAATAGGTTCTTAACAATATTCCCATGGTATGATTATTAACTATTACCTATATCACTGATGCTCTTGGGGTCGCCAGGGAAGAACATCCAGGCGGATTACAAGTAGGGTATTATCCTGCTTGGATTCCATTTGCCACCCCAGAGGGTGATGGATGTCTTACAAATCCTATGTCACAGGTATCATTCTAAGGTGGAAAGCTCAGATACTGCTGGACTTCTACAAAAGCTGGAGATAAGCATGCTTATGCACCTGAATCACACCTGGTACCTCTGCAAAAACAAGAGACCCCTTCCAATGAGGAACCCCACCACTGACAAATTATATGTCAAGAGGTAAGAGATGAACGTAGGCAGGCAGAAGGAAGAGCACAAGAAAATAGTGACACTCCACAGTCCTCCTATCACAGCTGGCCAGAGCTGGCTGATGGTTGGGGCTTCTTTAGCATCCAGTGAAGGATGACAACAAAAGGTATCTCAAGTAGGACTGTCATGCAGTTGCACTTGTATTAAAGGGCAAAGAGACTGTCAGCAGTGGAAGAAAGCATGGAGGTGTCTGCTGCACTGCTATGAGGACATTCACAAATGAGATAAGGGTTGAGATAAGGACAGAGAGAGGTCGCTCACAAACTAGGGTCACAGGTAAAACGTACATGATAGAGGAAATTAGTTTAATTTATTACCAGAGTAGGATAATGAGAAATAAAACCAAATTCTAAAGCACCTTCCTCTCAACCCTTCACTTCTTCCCAGGCTCAAAAAGGGTTGTGGTCAGTTTATCACGTCACCTCTGCTGCTCCTCCCTCCTCAGAGGAGGACTCCTCACACTCTTTCCCTGCTCCAGTGTGCACTTTCTTTCTCCATGGTGCCACAGGTTGCTACCACTGTCACTGATGGGCTCAGCCTTGGCCAGATCTTGGAGCTGGCTGCATTGGCTCTATCATACATGGGGGGAGCTTCTAGCAGCTTCTCACAGAAGCCACTTCATAGTCCCCCTGCTATCAAAACCTTGTCATGCAAACACAGACTCTAAGCAGCATTATTGGTGCCAAATATACAAACCCATAGAAAAAACAGTGTTTTCCACGAAGGTGAATAGAAATATGGAGAAGATGCATCTGTGGTATACAATGCAGCAGAAAAGCAGAAAGCTGCCATAAGGAAGGATGCAAAGAAAGCCAAGATTTGCAAAAGTGTTTGGTGTTTATAGGGCCTCAGGGTTTAGCTGCTCCAGCTGATATGTTTCCAAAGGGGGTTGATAATGTGAAGCATTCATTGCCATAAACCAGGATTTGAGCCTGTTTCAAGTTAGTCACTTGTAACACCAGGAACTGAAGATCTTACACTTCTAAAGTATCCTCCATTTAGACTTCCAGAAATTAATCTCCATCTAGCACTAATGGTGCTCAATACTGGCTCTTAAAACTGCACACATCACGAGTTCACAGTCATGTTGTCTGCAGGTTTTTCTAGCTATTATAAGAAAAACAACAAACACTGAAGTAAAGTGAAAATATGCTTTGAAAGAAGCAGCATTTTGGAGAAGAGATTTTATCTTCTATTAGTCCGACAGATAAACTTGCAGAAAATGAACGAGCTTTTAGGCACATGCTCAGGCTTGAAGCAGAAGCAAGAAAACTCAAGCTAAATCAGAACTGAGAGTAATTGCTCCAAAGTTGTCATTCTACAATACTTTGTCTTTGGCAAAGACTTTGTACTCCCAGGCACTCGGTCCTGCTGGATCCCCACTACTCTCCATTCCCTGCGTTGGGACAATGCCACCATCTGTATGACCGTGATCTAAAGGGGTGTATTAAATGATGTTGATTTAAGTTATGTTTCCTTTTCTCTTTTTAATATCTGAATTGAGTGTCTGAATGCACAATACGACCTACAAACAGCATAACAAAACAGGGCATCGTACTCCACAGAATAAACAAGAAGATGGGGATAAGAATTGCTTAAGTGGCTTTAGTGCCAAAGGCAACATGCTGGGTTATTACACACAAGTTTAATTAATCTGTGTTACTCAATTAGAAAATTCAAGAGAAAAAAGATTGCTAGTGCCTTTGGAGCAAAGGGAGCTGCTGGCCAAAACACAGATGATTTGCCTTGATAGAAGACAAACAAGGATTCATTTAGTTATCCAAGGGACTAGTATGAGGATTGCATTGCACTTCATTGAAAACATTTGTACTATTCACCTGTGTCCTGTATTGAAATATCCTTCACAAGATGATAGTTCCAGGTCATTCACCAGCGCATCAGTAGGGCTTTGCTGCTCACTTCTACATATGGGCAGCAGCATGAAGCCCTCACTATCTGCCAAACAGCCCATATAGCAGAATCTACCTGGCTCTGCTGCTGCTGCTTTTTCTCCCCCTAGAATGCCACAGGCTACAGACAGATGAAACGGGAAATATTATAGCCTTTCAAAAAGGCCAGTGTAACTCTTCAGGGGAAATTATCCTTTGATTGTACAACAGAGATTCCTGAACACAGCTGATATTAGGAAACACCCATGTAACACTACCTTCAATAAAGAGGCACAACAAAACATAAGTGTTTCTCAAGTCAGAAGAATGAAAACTGGCAGCTTTGCATGGCTGCTTGGCAAGGAATACGAGTGCTCTAAAGTGGCTGCTTAAACGCTAGAATTATAATGGGAACTGGAAATGGAAAAGTCTGGAAACCTTCTAACTTTGGAGGCTGAGAGCTATTTTCTGTTTCTCCTGGCCAGTGTATAATGAGACACTATTGCTGCTCTCTGTTGCTGCTCTTTTGCATAAATACATGCCAGAAATAGGAGCAGACAGCTGCAGAAAAATCCATCAAGGGCTGTTAAACACAAAGATACCACCTCTGGCTCAAGTAGTCCCAAAATAGCAGATTGCTGAGAGCTGGGAGGAGGTCCAGGGGAATTGCACCATGTGTCCATTCTGCATCCGCATCTCTCTACGACAGAGGTCGGGTACCATGCTGGCAACTTCTCTCCTTACCCAGCACAGCTCTTTGTATGCTCTGGTGTTAAATGAGCACCTTGTGATATTGCATTCACTGCGCACATTTTGAAACAGATGCTTCACAAAGATGCTTTCATGAATGATTTTGGGCCAGTTCAAGTGGCTTTCAGAGAAAAGACACCTCCATATTCAGTGAAATTTACCCTTTGTAAGGTCTTACAGGCTGTTGTCTCTTATTTCACATTAAATCCCAACCAAACGTGGTTATTCAGCCAGAGGATGGATTCCATTGAAAAATACGGGTCCTAAAATAAAGTCTTTTAATGTGTAAAGGTATTCGCATGTCGGGAAGAGAAACCTCTTTCAGGTTACAAATTACCCATCTTTTTTGCTGTGAGAATTCAGGGCTCAGTTCTCATCTCATACCCCACACTTAACCAAGCATTTAACCAAATCCCTGTAGTCTGCTCAGAAAAGAAAGTAAAATAAAGCAGATCTATCGTATTTAGACAACAGAACACTAATTTTTTTCTCTTGCTTTTCCACATGTGAGAAAAAGCCTGAAAAGAATTTGCTCTCCAACCTGGGAGTGAAAAAACTCCACTTTTGAGCAGAAGCCAATCTCAGAAAGTTCCATTTGATGCAACGATCTTTTCAGAAACTGTAACCAGAAGGGAAAAGTAAAGAATTGTAAAGAAGAATCATCTGTAACCTGAAATGTAACAGTGGGCCTTGATGGGAAAATGTGGCTTCTATATTCGCGCATGTACATACACACATGTATGTAATAATGTGCCAAAGTTACTCAGAAAATAAAAAGATCAACACATAAAGATGAAAAGGAAGAATTTTAGAATATAGTAGTGGGGGGAATAAAAAACCCATGAGTATTTATCATGCCATCATCTAACCATCACCTTTTAGAACTGTCATCACATACCAATCACAGCTGGTGGACCTGGTCAGGTCAGCGGTCCCAAAAGACAGAGTTTGTGGATGTTCATAACCTAATAGGAGGACTGTTAGTTTTGGGCACCCCAACCCTGTTGAGTTTAAGCTGTATTTGGGACATTCAAGAGCTATAAGCTCTTTTAATGTCCAGCTGCAGGTGTCAGTGAGAAAGCTCTGCCCATTTATTGCTCTTTTAGAAACTTGTGTGATGGTTTTGTCAAATCCAGTGACATTTTCAAAGTTGAATAGAGTCAGAACAATAGACTTTTGGAGTCCATAAAGGGGCTGCCATATGGGAAAAGGTAAAAAAGAAATAGGCACACATAGAAGACAGCATGAGAAATGATGGCTTTGCTTGGCCTGGGCAGTGCTTGCCCTCTCCTCGAAGGATTTTCAGCTTCCTGAGCAATCAATCCAAGCACTAAATTTGCCGCTTCTTGTCTTTGTTAAAGAAAATCTACCAATAAATCCCCACCAGAGTTTGTGTAACCCAGATCAGTCACTTATTGCTCTCTCCCTCAGCATTCACAGCTTAACCAGCTGGCTCGCACACTGCCAGGCACAGAACTTGTTAGGCACCAGCAGCCAATGCAAGTTGCTTTCGTGTTGCATTTCTAGGAGCAGAAGCACTGTAAAAGCTCCCAGAATGTACTTTTGTTGTGTAAGAACAAATAAGCAAGAAAGACCCAAAGTAATTTGTTTTCTTTTATGCTAAACAGGAAGATGTATGGGAAGAGGAGAACTGCTTATTAATCCCAACCAAACAGTCAGCTCCAGCTGAGCAAACTCTGCCATTTGGTAGAGTGCATTTCTTAATCAGGAAAACATATGGGGAGGCAGTTTTCAGCATCTGAGACAGGAGCATTTGCAAATGCTTTCCAATTGGTGCAGACCAGAAAGACAGCACAGTTTGCATTAAAAAAAAAAAGTAATAAAAAAAAAAGGAAATATTTTTGCTTTTCCCCTTGCATGAACAAATTAATGTTAAGGGAATTCAACAGCTTCCCTGTATTGTCATGAGTGCAGCAGAACTGGTAAAGATGGCTCAATTACAGACATAAGAAAGTTGTATACAAGGCGAAAACCAAATGAAGCAAAACTAACCCATGCTTCTGTTCTGCTCATCCACCCACCCCAGGAATGTATGTCAAGAAAACAGCTCAAAATCTGGAATCTATTGTCAGGGAAAAGAGGCAGAAAACCACTCAAAGTAGCCCAATAAATGGCAAAAGCAACTCCTTGAAAAGCAACTTGCTGTGTTTTCATAGAATCAGAGAATTGTTTGTGTTGGAAGGGACCTTAAAGCTCATCCAGTTCCAACCCCTGCCACGGACAGGGACACCTTCCACTAGAGCAG
>JANHGB010040078.1:0-14737 GCA_026283785.1 Coracopsis vasa | reverse complement strand
GGCCGTGAGTTCGGTCATTTACCTCTGTCAGCAGTCCCAGCTGGAAAAAGGGGTTATGGCCTCTCCTTTGCACATCCAAGGGGAGGAGGGAGCCAGTATGCATGTTTATTTGTTGTCGATGCAGAATTCCTGCATTCCTTCCCTTATTTACTTATCTGCTTTCAGGACATACTCAGACCCCAGCAAAGGGCTTGTGGGGCACCACATTCCCCCACGAGCTTGGAGCTATGGAACACATAAAGGGGGAAGAGAGAAGCCAGCGAATGGGTTATTACAGGAGTATGGTTAAGGTGGTTGGGCATCCAGATCTGCTCTCCATAGAGGCACATCTCCATACCTGAATGTCTAAGACACTATTAAAGAGCACATATGGGCTGTCTCCCCCTCAGCTCTTCCCAACAGCTATGTTGTTCCACCCACAGCAGCACTAGTAACTCAGCCACCCTCACATCAACATGATGCTCATGTACTCCATGAGCACCATGCAACATTCCAACCTGCTTCATCAGAGAGCTTTCGGGAGCAAAGGATCCAGAGATTAATGTGCAAGGGCTACAGGGCTTCACCACAACACAGAAGCACACTTCATACCCACCCCAATCACTTAGCTGCTTGGCTTGGTTCTTAGTTACACCTTGGAGAAGCAAGCTTTACCCATAAGCAGAACTAAGTTGGCTTCTTGGATCCCTGCAGGAGTCCACAGGGCTGGCTCAGAAAGCAAGGAGGAGCTACCATGAAGGATAGGCCTTCACCACAAGATTAACCCATTGACTTCTTATCTCTAAACCTATAGGAAAATCTAACTCGGGTGTGAGGAACCTAAATTCCCTTCTAAGTGCCTGCAACACACTTGTGTTAGGACTTGCAGTGGGGATGCTCCCAACCACATTGGGGTCATTGCAGAGAGAACCTACACCAAATGTGGGGTAAAAACAACATAAAGCAACCTTGTTTGGCTGTAGCTTCATTGCAATCACTGCCTCTAACAACAAGGTCAATGCCTGTGACAGCAGAGTACATAGAACAGCATGACCTTGGTCACACATAGAACTGCTCCACCTCATCCCCAGCGAGACCACTTGCCAATCACAGACCGGTTTGGGTTGGAAAGGACCTTAAGATCACCCAATTCCAACCCCCTGCCACAGGCAGGGAAATCAACCATTTCCCAGCCCAGAGCACACGATTCCCAATGGAACCACTGCAGCCACATTCATTCCAGCCTCACCTTCCACGCAGTGCTCCACCTCCTCCAGGTTGCGCAGGGTGATGCGCATGAGGCTGGAGTTGAGCATCAGCTCGTTGCGGTGCGCCGGCCACATGTACTGCGGGGCAGGGTTGACGAAGAATATCCTCGTGTCCCCAGTGGAGACCTGGTTGTCGCAGATCAAAGGGTCCCCAAAGCCACCGATGACCACCTTGTTGCCACCATCCAAGAGGATCTCGTGGGTGACGATGTCTTTGCCTTTCAGGTAGCGCCACACTCGCACCTGGAACGAGAGGGAGAAGGAGGACGTGAGACCGTTCCACACACAGTTAGCACTCCCTGGCCCTGGTTAGTTTCTATCACACTGTCACAGGGTGCATAGGGGTGGTTTGGGCTTCCAACAGAGCTGATTTCATTACACATCCCTCTAAAAGCACAAAACATGGACAACAAAGGCTAAAGCTTTTCTGCCAAAGCTATGCCCAACTCTCTGCCTATTACTAATAAAGAATCCAAATGGATAGCAGGAGATCCACTCTTGGATTAAAAGTGAGATCCAACAACCCCTGACCCTTTCCATGTAAAGATGCTGTGATCCATCATTCACAGAGCACAGGGACACGGTTCAAGCCCTACCAAGGGCAGGATGCTGGTGTCGGCAGCATCATTGGAGGTGACAGTCTCCAGCCTGTACAGTTCACCCTGATTCACACCAAAATCTCAGTGGTGATATATAGCAAGGGAGAATAACACACTCCTGCATAAGAAAACAGCTTTGATGGGAACATTCGATGGCTGGAAGCTCCCAACCAGGGAATGCTATAGAGCATCCACGGGGAAGGCTTTGAGCCTTAAAACAGGGGCAGGAGGAGGCAGATGGGTTGGGTGAATGAAAGGAGGGGTCTTCTGGCTCTGAGAAGGGGGACAAAAGGCAGAGCAGATAACATGCCATGTAGAAATGTCAAAAGCAACTTATGCTCAAGTGTCTTTACTTGTTCAACTTATGAACAAGGAAAGAAAACCTTTGCCTTAGCAGGCTGGATTTGCTAAAACACACAGAGGATTTGGCAGGAGGAGCCTGCTCTCTTTACCCATCCAAACTTCAGGAGCTAAAATAAGTCCTGGCCACTGGAGCTGCCAGCAGCTCTAGAACAGTCTCCTTGGACTTCATCACTGGCTCATCCCCTTGCCCAAAACAGCAAGATCTGGACACAACAGCAAGGCAGCTTCTCTGTGGCAAACTAAAATGGATCTTTAGTGCATATGGGACACCAGAGAGGTCAGAAACCCTCCTGTTGCAGTTCTATAGCAAGGAAAACACAAAGCTGAGTCTGTGAGTTGCATGTAATAGCACCTCATCAGAGAGCAGCCTGAGACTTCAGCTTGGAGCAAGGGTGGCTGCTGCAGTGCATGGGTATTACTGTGACCACAGGCATCCTTGGTGCTTATCACACTCCCTGCCTGCATCTCCCCTCCTAGGACACCCTGAGAGCCCATTCACCTGCATTCTCTGGCTGTCTACACAGCCCAAAGAGCACTTGAGCTCTCTGTGCCAAGCACCAAGGCAGCCAGGGAGGTGGCAGCTCAGAGACAAGGGGCTCTTGATCCCCTCTCTGAAGCAGGCACACACGTATGTACTTGTGGAGTGCAGTTCCGAGGGGAATGGAAGCAGTAGGGAAAGGATGCTCATGTGTTGAGGCTGAGAGCTGGGCTTGCTCAGCATGGAGAAGGCTCCAGGGAGACCTTAGAGCAGCTCCCAGCGTCTAAAGGGGCTGACAAGAAGCCTGGAGAAGGGCTTTTGACAGGGACAGGTAGTGATAGGACAACATCTATGCTTGACATTGGGGTTTAGGTGAGGGAACTTGTTATATAGCTGAGGAGGAGAGCACAGAGCAGACATTATCCCACTCAAGAATGAACCATGTTTAGTTACATGTAAATCACTGTCATCTGCCCTACACAGCCCTTCAAGTGCATTGTGTGGGCTTGAGACTGTTCAAACAGACCCTTACTCTGTACCAAACACCTCCATCCCATTACTCAGTGACCACACAAGACACACACAGTGATCTGATGGGCAAAGTTCAAGTCAGAGGCTGAAACCATGCAGCTCTCATGGCCTTTAATCGATCTTGTCCTTGTTGGAAGCCCTAAATCCAGAACTTCAGGGGTGCAAGCTCAATCTTAATGGTCAAGATCCATTGCTTCAAGGTCCACAATGCTCTTGAGCCCAACTCCAACACATTGTCCCTGCCACAACTAGGAGCAGGCACCTATAGGTGCTGGGGCAAGCAAACAGGGCCATTCCCACAGGAGCAAGCAGGCTGGGGTGACAGCATCCTGCTCGGCACAAGATCCCTCTGTCAAGCATAAAAAGGGAACAAATTGAGTGTTGCTTGTGCTCTTTGGGTGCATCTGAAGGCTAAGAGCAAAGTTTAGGAGTGTATTTTATTCTCATGTCCTCCTGCTTCTCACATCTTCTCCTTAAGGTGTGATATTTGCCCACCTTGCAAAAGGAATCTGGGATTGATGGGTCTCAGTTCCCATGGAGTCCTGCAGGTCCTGTGTGTATCAATGGTGTGAGCCTTGTTCTCCTGCATACCAGAGAGCAAAACCCATCCCAGGCATCAACACCCCAGTGACAGCTCCTGTGTGGAAGCTATGCATGCCATAGCTGCTCCCAGGTTAGCTGGAGACACCGTACCCACGTGCTTTCACATTCATTTCTCTTCCAGCATGGAGTCAGCTCCCTTTGGGTCAGGGCTAAGCAATGCCCCAGCAACCAGAGGGCAAGCAGTAACTTACATGCAGGGTACCAGCCCTCCCAAGCTGCTGGGCAGGGGAGAAAAGAGGGGCTGAGGCAATGAATTCAAAGCCATTTGTACAGCTTATTTCAGCCCAAAAAGCCCTCTTGAAGAGCGGCTCGGTGGTACCCAGCCCTGTCAGCGTGAGCTCTATTCTTGAGAGAGATGGCAATCAACCAGCGAGCAGAGGGAGCTTCAGATGGCAAGGCAGGGTAGCTGTGACAGGCAGCTTCCCTCGCCTCTGATCATCCAGGAATCCCACCATCCACACAGGCATCTGCTCCACCACATGCAGGCGATGCCACGGGAGGCAGCCCCCTTCAAAGAGCCAGGCTGTGGCCACCAGCGAGCGCAGCAGCTCCAATGGTGTTAAGGAGCACAGCTCCAGCGCTAGCTCCATCCTACTGCTTCCCCATCGCAGCACAGCTCCCTGCGGTCCTGCTCTGCCCACAGTCAAGTCAAGACACCTTCCTGCAGCCTCACCAGCTCCACCTCCTCTTCCTCCTCCTCCAGCAGCAGCAGCAGCCGCAGGGCAGGCGCTGGCTGCGAGCAGTGAGGTGCACAAAGCAACCAGGGCAAGAACCCAGCAACACAAAGGAGACAAAAGGGAGAAGGGGGGGGAATACACAGGCAGGGAGCACAGCCTGAGGCTCCTGATGGAAGGCAGCAGTGGGGCATTTCACAGGTAGGTCTAAGGAAGGGCAATGCCCCCCCCTTGCACTGGAGCAGATGGTGATGTGATTTAATTGGCATGGCTGTTGTAGTCATGCACCTCAGAGCCAGGCCACAGCGCTCGCAAGCAACAGCAGAGTCCACCAGCTTTCTCCCCACCCTTATTCCCCTTATAATGAATGGATGGGAAGGCACCAAAGACCAAGCAATTACCTGTAGGGCATCCCATTCATCATCACAGGCAATTAAGGCTCTGTCAGGGGTGACTCACCGGCTACATCAAGAATGGGGGAAGAAAAGGCAGAGAGAAAGAATTGGGCTGGAACCCAGTTCCAAGAGGTGCCTTCCCTAGAGCAGCCTAACTCACCCCTTGCCAGCGAGCACATAAAACACTGAATTAAGGCTGGTTTACAAGGCTCCTGGCAGCTACAGGGGGGCAGAGTGAAAACTTCATTTAAGCAGAGCTTTGCAAGGGTGTATTTTAAGGGCTGCACAAAACCAGGGAGTCAAAGGGGTTTCCAATGGGATGCGGGTCCCATTCCACAGGAGGGAATGGGACCACCTGTACAGGCGTGTGTAGTGCTAAAGGATTCCTGCCAGGAAGATGCTTGTAAAGAAAGGTGAGGAGTTGGAACATAGTCTCATAGGAAGAGAGCTGTCAGATGTAGGGTTGTCACTACTATTAGCATCAGTTCATTAGTATCAGCATCACTTACAGCTTCACACTCGGCTCTGTCAAATCCTCCCTTTGTCATCCCTCTCCCCTTGCTTGTCCCTCTCCACGCCTTTCCCTGTCATAAGCCAGCAGCCCTTCCCTTAGGAGCAAGGGGAATCAAACCCACCTCCCCCAGCAACTTCCACATCCAACCCTGGCTGGAGACAGCCACTGTTACCCCCCAAAATACAGGCTCTATTGTTTGGAACAGGATCCACATCCTTGGCAACACTTCCTATAGAACCTGTATTTGTCCTATAAATAGGAGCTCCCTTCATAAATACCAGGTCAGAGCAGAATAAGGCCTCTCAGAGGGCTCAAAGAGGGGCAATGCTGGCACACAGGCTGCAAATGGGATGAGCAGCAGAACCATGGGCTTGGGAAGAGCAAGCCAGGAGCCAGCACAGAGCCCAGGTCCCCATGTCACATCCCTCTGTGAGACATAAGCCAGTTTCAATGTGAAGAGATCCGTCAGCCTCTTCTTCCTTCTTATCCATCTCCTCTAACAGCAAAGGAATGGCTGGTGGCTCTTTACAGGCATCCACCTAACACGAACTTCACATTGCTTCTCAGCTGCAATGTGCTTATCTTCATCTATCAAAGCCTTCAGCTGGGAGGGTTTAGGGTTTAACTGGGGCCAAGAAGACACCAGTGCTCCCTCCCAGACCACCCAATAACACTGTTTTGGGTGTGGGCTCTAGGGAACTCCCACCACACACTTGGCCCTTGCCTTTGCCCTTCAGATAAGGAGCTGACAAGAGATAACTGTGGTATTTGGAGGCAACCCCAGGGGCTATGAACAGTGAGGAAGTGGACGTGTATCTTCTCACCAGCAACATCCTTTCTGCACCCGGGTTTATTCCAGCTCCACAGAGCACCAGGAGCCAGGGGTGAGGTTTAATGCCCAAACTGCCCTTTTGGGATGGAGGTGTTTGGTAAAACACACCCAAACCAACCCACAATGCAGGCATGTCCATCCCTGCACCAGCAGAATCACTGCAATATCAATACTTTGAGGTACAATCATAGAATAGTTGGGGTTAGAATGGGACCTTCAAAGGTGAGATCTTAGGGTGAAACAAGCCATTAACACTGTGACTTATACTCTAAATCACAGCAAGGAGAGATTTATCTGCTCCCAGGTGCTTAAAACACCCCCAAGCCCCATTTCAAAGCCTTTTCCCTGCAAACACACTAGGAATACACCATTAAGAGCTACACAGAAAGGACTCGATGTGGAGGGGAAGCACTGAAAAGCCACTGTGCTAAGAGTTGAGTGTCACAGCACGAGCAGGAGAGCCAGCAGCAGTGCCACAGTGAGATGGGACGGGCACTTCCATCCAAGGTGGAAGGTTTTCCTCCCTTCACTTTCTTTTACAGGACTACAAAGGTATCTTGGGAGCATGTTCTGGCCTTAAGTGCTGTTATGACAGCAGTTATTAACTCTGGAGTCCTGTGTCTGTTGTACCTTGTCTCTTTGTGTCTCTGCCCATGGCAGGGGGTTAGAACTGGATGATCTTAAGGTCCTTTCCAACCCAAATCATTCCATGATTCTTTAAGTCAGTAGCACAAACCTTCTCCACCGCATTCCTTGGGATGGCTCAGGGAACAGTGGGCAAAAGACGCTGTCCCCAACCTGAGCAATACAAACTGTGTTTCAAATAAAGCCAGGTTCCTCCCCATAGCTCTTAGACTTGATTGCACCCTTCCAAACGCAGAGCTGCTGAGCAAGCAGGTTCTCCATCTCCATCACAAGGAAACTGCTTTTCCTGACCTAAAGCCTTGCTCTGATGCAGCAAGATGAAGCCAGGCACCACGCTGCTTGTCCACAGTGGGAAGAAAGAGCCCTATTTCTTAGCTAAGCATTTCTAACCCATCACTAACCTCACTGGACCACCTCCTACATGGCAACCCCTGCCTTGGCATCAGGAGGCCCGCATCCATGCAGCCATATGTGCCCCAAGCTGCTGCAGGACACCGGCTGCTCGCAGCAGCTTATTAGTTTTCCACATAGCACCCAGGATGTGCCAGACACTTTGCAAACATACGGTCCCTGCTCTAGCCTGGAGGGTCTGGGATCTCATTGACAAGGGGACAGATTGTACCGTGTTGTATCCCGACAGGAAGAGCAATGGGAGCAAAGCGTGAAGCAGCGGGCACCAGCTGGACAGGCAGAAGCTGTTCAACTACTTTACTAAGGCGAGATGCTCCAGAACAAGAGGGTAAAGCCATGGTATAAAGTTAATCTACCTCTGCACCACTGCTGTGCATCACCCCCAGGCCCTGCTTAGCACTAACCACAGGCAGGAACCGCAGCACTTTTTAGGGATGAGCAGAAAAGGGGATTGGGAGTGGGGGGGAAGAAAAGGGAAAGGCAATGGAGCAGCAAGTCCTCACAAGTGAGATTCCTGCCCCGGGAAGGGTTAAGCCATAGAGCACGTTTTCTGACAACCAGGCGGATGGTATTTCAGGTTGCTCAGTACTTTAAGAGTCTTTCGGCTTAGAGGAGGAGGGGGGAGAGGGGAGAAAAAACATAGCCAGAGGCCAGATTCGTAGTTAAACAATAGCTTGAGCTGGAGGAACTCAAGATGCTGCTAAAGTCAACAGGGATAGAGCCAGGAGCGGCTCCCACCGCCCCGCCGGGGGAGAAAAGTTGGGATCCCGCTCCTCATCCCAGGCACGGAGGGGAAAAATGCCCATAAAAAGCAACCTTGAGAGATTCCCTTGGGCACAGCGGCGGGAGCCCCGGCGGGGAAGAGCCTCCGCAGGCTAAAAATACCTAATTACACACCAAAGCGTACAATAAGAACCACATGCGGCCGCCCGAGCAAGCGCCTGCCCGGGGCCGAAAGTTTCCCTGCAGCCCCCCCCCCCCCGCATTCCCATTCCCAAATGGTTACCTTGCAGGAATAGGTGTGATGGACGGGATCCACGTTCATGATCTCCTCCACCGTACCCGTCAACACCACGTTGGCTTCTTCCTCCCGCCGCTCCAGCTCCCGTTCGGGGCACGTCGCCCATCCGCCACCACCCAGCAGCACCAGGAGCACCGGGAATACCGGGAGCAGCCGGGAAGCCGCCGCTGCCCGCCCCGCCATGGCCCGCGGGCCCCGCTCCCGGCCCCCGGCACCCCGACGGAGCGGGGAGACAAAGCGAAGCCGCTCGCAAGCAGGGCTGGAGCGGAGAGAAGGGCTACTTTTGTTCGGGGAGGTGAAAAGGAGGAAAGAAAGAGAGGGAGGGAAGGAGGGGAGGGGAGAGCAGGGGAGGGGAGAAGGAAGAAAATCCCAAGAGGAGGAGGAGGAGGAGGAGGAGATATCTCTCCCCTGAAGCCGCGGCCAAGCGCTGGGTCCTCCGCTTTGCCCCCGTAAGAAAGCGCGCAGATTTGCATGCAATCTGAATTGCTGATAAGGAAGGAGCGGGTTAGAAGGGGGGGGAATGGAGGGAGGGAAGAAGGGAGGGAGGCAGCCGGCCCTGCTGCCGGCTCCTCTTGCGGCGCTGCCGCGGACGCCACCCCCAGGAAAGGGAGCTCGCATCAGGTTAATGGATAATCAGCGCCGCAACGTGAGGAGACTTTTAAAGGTGTAGGAGCGGCTGCTGGCTCCGCCACCCCCTGCACCCGCTGCGGATCTCCCCCGGCTCGGCTCTGCGCGGCGGTCCCGCAGCACGGGCATCGATACCCCTTGGACACCGCACCCGGCGGGGGTTGGGATATGACCCTATCATGTGTGACCCCATCATGTGTGATCCCCATTATGTGTCACCCCAGCATATGTGTTCCCATCATGTGTGACCCTACTCATGTGCAACCCCCATCATGTGCGACCACATCGTGTGTAACACCATCATGTGTCACCCCATCATATGTGATCCCATTATGTGTGACCCCATCAGATGTGATCCCATCATATGTAACCCCATCATGCGTGATCCCCATTATGTGTCACCCCAGCATATGTGATCCCATCATGTGTGACCCCCATCATATGTAGTCCCATCATGTGCGATTCCACTCGTGTAACTCCCATCATGTGCGACCCCATCATGTGTGATCCCCATTATGTGTCACCCCATCATATGTGGTCCCATCATGTGTGACCCCACTCATGTGTAACCTCCGTCTTGTGCGACCCCATCTTGTCACCCATCATCTATGACCCCCTCCCAGAGCCTCCTTCCCTCCCTGCCACCCCAAGCACCCCTTCCACATCCCCAGACAGACCAGGTCACCCACACACCCTTCACCGTGTCCTCAGTTACCATAGGGTGAGAAGGCATTTAGGGCTCCCTGTGCCTTGCCTGATCCACAGCAGCACCACTGCCTGCCCCTGGAGCACTGTGACCTCCTACCCTGGCTTCCCACAGGGGCTGGACCACACTATTTCCAGATGTCACGTGCAATTACTGCAGATATAAAGCTAAAAGTTAAGTGGCACCAGGGGAGGGATAGTGTTTCTGCCCTCCATAAATTAACTACCCTCCCAGAGGCATTTTACAAGCCTGTTTTACTTGATGGCCTCAAACATTCGTGTTTGTGACTCAAGGTGAAGTTTAACCACCCCATTGATGTGCCCCATCTCCTGCTCTGTTTCCATACGCAGCAGCATCCTGCACCATAAGGCTCAGCAGATGCCCATCCACTCTGTGCATCCCTGGAGTTTTGAGCTGTTTGGGCTGTTTGCCCCTGTGATAGTGTATGTGTCAATCACTTCTCTCCCCCCACTGGAACATAAACAGGAATTAAGTGCCAGAATAGGAATAAATGAATCTTATTGAGTGTTCAAAATGCTGCCCAAGCCTACCTGCTACCCTAAAGAGGGTGAGATACCAGAGATGCCCTAAATCTGCCTGGAGACAGCACAACTGCCATGAGTTCTACAGGGAAGGCATATTGTACAGATGCTGTCTTACACCATGTGCTTGGCATCTCCACAGTGACTTTGATCTCAACACTGGGGCTGTTTGTGTAACCCAGCATCGTCTCATAGGTCCCCTTCCATTTGTATCCCATAAAACTCAGTTCCCAGTTCAATCCCAAAGGAAGGCTGCTATTGAAAAGCATGGAGTATTTAATCACCTCCAGGAGGTCTTCAGAGATAGGGTTTTCAGCAGGAAGTGTCCCATAGCATACACAGGAAACCTGGATTCATCTGATGGGGCTTAACTCTTCAACCACTGCTCTGGACCACTCACGTGAAAACCCCAGGGAGGGATGTGGGGATGCTGATATGGTGCCATAGTGCAAAGGACACACAATGTCAGGTTTTCTCCCTGTGCTAACTAAACCCCATCACTGAAACATGTGTTTTCTGCTTGAGGGGCAGTGGGAAGGCTCCATCCCAAGCCAAGAGCGTGGCAGAGTCCAGGCTCTGAAGTCATCGCTGTTACACAGAGGAGGTTTAGCACAAAGGGCTCCATTATTACACTGCTGCTATTAGAAACTCCAGCAACCAGCTAAAAATATTGCAGTGCCTGGCACATTGCTTTTGCTATTTCCATTAATTCTTATTGTCACCCTCCAGCTCTGCTCCACTGTAAAGCCCAGAAACAACCTGGGCTCAAGGTGGAAGGAACCAGCTGTGACATTGTGCTCCCAACGCTGCTGCGAAGAGGAGAGGGGAGGAATGATTGATGCTGGGGTTGTATTATTTGTTAGTTCTCTCCTCCTGGCCCCACCCCACCATCTGCTTTCTAAGCTGGGAAGAGAGAAAATGGGTTTCACAGGCTTTTCTGATGGGTTTGCCCCTATTCGGTCAGTTCTTCATGTGAATTTGCTTGGCCTTGTATGCTTTCTGCCTACACAGACCCCAGGGTCCTGCTCTCCATGTGCAGGTTTAATAAAGGCCATAATAAAGTTAACAAAGAATCAAAGCATCCCAGACTGGTTTGTGTTGGAAGGGACCTTAAAGCTCATCCAGCTCCAACCCCTGCCACGGGCAGGGACACCTTCCACTAGAGCAGCTTGCTCCAAGCCCCTGTGTCCAACCTGGCCTTGAGCACTACCAGGGATGGAGCAGCCACAGCTTCTCTGGGCACCCTGTGCCAGCGCCTCAGCACCCTCACAAGGAAGGATTTCTGCCTAAGGGCTCGTCTCAATCTACGTGTTGTCCCTTTAGAAACTTGGCAGTGCCCGTAGGCCATTTGCTGCCTGCTCCCGAGGTGACATCCTGGCCACTGCCACTTTTACAGGTAGATGTATAATGATGTACATAGATGGTGATAACCCATCAGGCACTGACAGCAGATTAGGTGCTGGCTGCACCTGGGTATGATTGTTCATAGCTGTTCCCTAAGTCCTTATAGAGGCAGTTCACAGAGTGAGACATGGAAGTTCTGGCACATTTTTTCCATCAATCCACTGCTGCTCACATTAAATGCTTCTCTCTGTCTCTCTCCCCGGATAACTGTGTTACTAATGATGCCTGATAAGGGTATATTATAAAATCCCCATGATACAAATCCTTATTTACTGGAACATTTGCTGCTAACAGGCGAGTTGCACTGATATTTTCCAGCACATGGATGCTAATGATGCTCTGTGCCACTTGAAGGATGCTGATACATCCTCTGCGCCTGGGGCCCATCATGTTCCAGCCACTTCCTCACTACGGATCCTTTCCTTTCTAAATAAAGGCAGTCACGAGCTGTCCTGGAGAACAGACAACACTTAAGGAAACCTGATATATACAATCTTTACTATGCAGTATGTCCTGGCAGTGACCTCCTCCATAGGGATGGAGCACGGGTCTCTGCTGGATGCGGGAGAGCTGCTTCATACACTGGGAATGGCAGGGCTGGGATGAGCAGTTTCCAGGTGCATGTTTGCAAACTGCCTCATGCCAGAACACCTTTTGTTTTCTGTGCTACATAACTCAGCTCTCCCTTCTGCTGTACCTCCCGTTGCCAAGGCTGAAGCCATTTCCTTGGCACCAGCTACAGGTCACCGTGAGCTTCATATTCACAAGTGTGTGTATGGAGCTTTTTGTCAGTCACAAGCATCTTGTGTGTTTGAGTTGGGCTTAAACGTGCCCATAAGTTTGGAGACATGAAAATCAGTGAGCTGAGATCCCTCAGGCTTAAGGAAAGCACAAATAAGGCGCACACAATCTATCTAAGATGCCATAAATGCGTTCTCATACCCATGCACA
The DNA here is from genome assembly GCA_026283785.1 of Coracopsis vasa. Taxonomy (NCBI): domain Eukaryota; kingdom Metazoa; phylum Chordata; class Aves; order Psittaciformes; family Psittacidae; genus Coracopsis; species Coracopsis vasa. The sequence goes on along the minus strand of JANHGB010040078.1, from coordinate 2,194 downwards.
CATGTATGTGTGTGGTTTGGCTGTGAAGGGGTGTAAGATGGGGATAAGCACACAAATAGTCTCAGGTCAAAGAGCCTGGTTACATACATAAGGCAAATGTGCAGTAGTTCTGTGCTTAACCAACACTTGCATTATTTGTTAATGATGTTACTATTACATTAACAGCCAATTGGGAGCATTAATCAGGCACTGCTCAGAAGTTCCTGTGCTCTGTGTTTCCTTTACTAATTGCCATATGCCACAGTCTGTGGTTTTGGTTTTGTTCTGAAAGTCCCAAGGATGCTGCTTCACAGTGAGAGAGGGGAAAGCCCAGAACACAGAGCCCATAAGCAATGCAGTTAAGGAGGCATCTGTGAAATGACTTTGATCAGCAGTGTTTGGGTGCTTCTTGCATGGATTATGCTGAGCTGATGGTGTTTGGCATTAAACATGGGGATGGGAGCCATCACGGATAACTTCAACAGAGGCTGTATCTTTATACCCAGGTAGGGCTTTACCATTTGTATAATCAACACATTGCAGTCAGTACAACTCACAAGTCCACATTGTAAGACTGGAGAAACAACTGGTGTTTCTGGATGAAGATGCACATTTAAGGGGTTCAAAGTATAATTTTACCCAGGTAATTCCTTCAAATTTGCATCACCTTTTACATCTCAGAGAGATCTTTGGGAATTTCAACAAAGGTTTTGGGTTTTTTCCTGCTACTACTTTGAAAGTCATTACATGGGGCAAGAAATACTGCATTGGGAAGTGTCTCTTTTCCCTGCTCTTGCATAACTCCAAAGGCTAAAATGACTTTGCTTAAACACACCCCACTGTCCCACAAAAGCAGATCAGTGAATGACCTTTGGATTGAAATCAAACAGCCCAGCAGGGAAGTTCTGAGCTGAGGAATTAGAATGGATGGGCAGCTTGTTCATACCTCACCGGTCCCCAGAGAGCAGGTCTGGCATGGAAAGGGAGATGAAGAAGTGTTATTATTTTTAATTATTATTTTATTATTAATTAGTTCTTAAATAAGGACTTCCATATAAGTGCCTGATTGGAAGGTGTGTGTTGAAGTTTACACCGGGGTCCCATTTCTGGAGCTTTGCTTAGGCAAGTTGACAAGTGAAGCATCAGTTCTACCACTCTCCAAAGATGAAGACTCCTGGACTTCAGCTGGAGCTCTCTGGGATGGGTTTGCAGATTAGAGCCAGAGAGGATTAGGGATTTTTCCCTCTAATGCTTCTTATTAGCAGTTTGTTTCAAAGCTCATTGAAATTGATGCATTTTAAAAGCTTCCTTCTTAGAAATAACTGCATGTTACAAATGCCATCGGTCCTTCAGTTGCACAAGTAGGTTTTATAGTTATATATTGTATATATATGTATATTGTAATCTACAATATTCCTATTGCTGTTACTGATTCAGGTTTCACCTGTGGGATTTAGCTTAGTCTCAGGCCTGCAGAGCCAAGGCCTGGCTTACCTGTGGTGTAACTGCTTTTATTTGGCAACCTGTCAATACAGTGTAGTGCATCTGGCTCCACAACATAGCATGCAATTAGCAGTGGTAAATTGTGGTGTGACCATGGAAACTGGATGAACCAAACACCTTGTTCAGCAAGGCTGGGAAATCAGCTATTATTAATCCCTGATCAATGCTGTGGTTGTTTAAATACATGTTCTTCCATTGAAAATATTGCTGTGATAATGAAAATTATGATTTAACAGCCGTTAATTGCAAGGATAACATCTCTTAGTGCAGAGATTTAATAATTGAAAGGATTAAATGCATTCATCATAGATTGATTTATTTTCCATTAATGCTTTTCTGTCATTAGAGTGAAATTAGATTTAAACATGAACCCAGCCAAGGTCTGGCATTCCTTTCATCCAGTCTTCTTTCTGATTGCAGTGAGTTTTTAAAGAAGCTTGGTCAAAGCATACCACAGCTCGGACTTCTCTCTTCATGTAATATCTCAACGTGTGCCTCAGATGAAAGAGAAGATCCCACAGCTCTCTGAAATCCCTCAGTGGGATTCCATAGGAACAGTGGCAGTTCTCTCTTCTGGCCTGTTCTTGTTTAAACTTGCTAAAATTCATGGAATCACAGAATACTTTAGAATCATAGAATCACAGAATCCCAGACTGGTTTATGTTGGAAGGCACCTTAAAGCTCATCCAGTTCCAACCCTGTGCCACGGGCA
>JANHGB010040077.1:21222-53112 GCA_026283785.1 Coracopsis vasa | reverse complement strand
CGGGCATTCTGCTGCACTGTGCGCAAAGTATGTATGTTTGGCCTCTGCTCCCACAGAAAAAGAGCGAGGAGAAAACCGTGCTGCTGATCCTCCTTTGCTGCCAGTCCTCTCCTCAGCGGAGCAAACACCATTACTGTGGCTCTTTTGTTTCCCTACTAAAAGTCCGTTGGAATGCAACTTCTCCCGGGTCCACCCCCGGGAAGTCTGCTGCACACTGAGCAGAAAGGTATGTTTGGCCTATGCCCAAAAAAAAAAGAGCCAGGTCAGAAAGCTGCTGCTGGTCCTCTTCTGCTACCAGTCCTCTCCTCATCGGGGCCCTTGAGCCCTGAACGAGCAGTGAAGGTGGTCTGAGGATGGAAATGGCCTCATACACCGGCCTGCCCAACCTCCTGGTGCTGGATCGGGTGGGCAGTCAGACCAGCCCAGGAATAAAATACAGTGGGATGAAACAATGCAAATTTATTTTCCCTTCTTCAGAACGTACCTGGGAGAAGTCTTTGCCAGGTGAACCTCAGCTGCACCAGACCACAGCGTCTGATTCCAGCAAAGCTTTGAGATTTGCTGTTTACAGACTGGGTGTGCTCTTGGTAGCTTGTTGATCGGCCAGGGAAGGAGCAGAGCATGGAATACTTTTGCTGGGACTCCATGTGTGATCACAGGACATCACTGAGAGTGTGAAGTGACAATTTCAGGTGTTACTTCTGATTTCATATTAGTAGTTGGAGCTGCCCTGAGGGATGCCCCACTTACCCAGGAAAGTAGTCTTGGAATGAAAAAGTGTTGAATTCTTTTTTTTTTCCTTTTGTATTTTCATCTTAATATCTGGAAACACCAAGGAAAACTCACACTTTACAAGCAGCCAGCAGCCTATGGACTGCGTTTTGGTGAACCACCTGGCATGCTGTATTTATGATGCTTTTAGCTGTGCTGATTTTTGCTGTCACAGAAAGCAGAGGTGCTGGCAGAGCCTGGAGGTGATTTGCAAGCAGCAGGGTTCGGATGCCTGGCCTCAGCAGCTCCCCAGGTTTTTCTGAGCTGGCAAAACTCATGAGAGTGATAGCAGCGTGCTGCTGAAGCTCTGTTTTCTTAAGGCATGCCACAGCCCTGATGCTGTTTTGATGGGAATGGAGGATTGTGGTGGATGAAGTGGCTGTGTGGCCAGGAGCAATTGGTCGGTTTTTCATTCGCAGCATGAACAGAAATTAAAAACAAAACCCAGAACTGTTCCTGGTTCTGTTCACCCCGTTGGGGTTAATGCAGTGAAACAGAACAAAATAGAGAGCTTTTTCAGCAACTGTTTTCCACCTGATGGAAACACTTCAGTTATTTTAAGTCAAGGAAATCCTGTGTTTCCTCAGCAGCTGTTGCAGTAAAGATGACTGGTCATTTTGCATGGATATTTATATTGCTGGAGGCTCTTTTTTGTTTTATTACTGAACAGCCCTTTACAAATAACAGATTCACCTGGTTAAGTGGCTGGACATTTGACACAATGTTTCCTGAAATCTCACATGAAAAGATATTTGTGTGGGATGGGCATGACTATTATTACATGGGTAGGAAATTTACTGAAACACCATAAATAGTGAATAGAAATGGCAGCATATGGGCTGTAAGAGAAGTGACTGGGATTACAACGTTTGATGGTAAGCACATTTTGGTAAAAGACACAGAGGCAATCTGAAAGTAGACCACACATCCCTACTCTGACAGAAGGTACAAATACACCAGTAATGCTAAATTTTTTTGCCAGAATATAGAAAAGTGGGGTAGGGCCTGGAAAACATAGGGGCAATTCATATAAGGGACATAATATGAAGGAAAAGGGGAAATGAGGGAAGATAGCAGAAAAGAATGTGAGAGCTGGAAGAATTAGATAACCTCGTGATTCTGCCCTTATAAGTAAGTTGCAAAATCTTCTGTCTGGAGGGTGTATGTATATGGCACCAAACTTCCCATTGTCACATGGGATTGAGAAAGGCATTTGGCATGAGAGGCACAACACTTGCATCAAGCATCAGTAAAGAAACTGGTAGTTTGTTCTGGCTATAAGGTGTTTTCTGTATTTGCTCTTTAAATTCTGCTGGTTACAAAAAGAAGGGAGGAGTGGACCCTGTCTTTTGGGCAGCATCTCTTTTAAACCGGAATGGCGCTGGCAGAGTTTGTGTACATTTTTGACATTAAACGAGGCCATTAATTTTGAGCTTCTAGTTGGGACCTTTTGTTAAAGTTGAAACACTCAGTGCTCCAGTCCTTGCAGCCACTGTGCTGTACGGTTATGAACAAAGCCTGTGCTTTGCTCTGACCTTCTTCTGAACTTTTGACTCCAGATAACTGAATTTCAGGACACGACTTGTGCTTGTTATTATGTTTACTGTGGGCCAAATGATACCTTCTGGGCTGGCGGTGAGTTTGTAAGTTTAACAGTGTTGTTATTATCCTGCTTTATGTATCTTGCTTGAGTGGTTTCTACCCTCCTAATTGACCCTTTTCTGGTGGTTTTGGAGACTGAGCAGGTAGCCTGCCACCTTTGTAATTCCATTTAAGAACAAAAGAGAATCTACTAGTAAAGTACATACTAATTATTCAAATAGCTGTGTGCTTCATCCTGGCTGTCCTCATGCAACAGACCTACTTTTCCATGGTTTGTTTTTGTTATTTTTTGACAGTCAACGACAAAAAGTCACATTATCTTGTGGTTCCTTGCATGAGGTTTCTGGCTCTTGGTTTGCAATTGACAGTATCAGGCATTACAATGATGAGGAGTAGGAAAGCTACTTAATTTCAGCGTGTCAGCTTTTTAGCTATTCACTGCCTGTTTAGTATTTTAATGAACCTCAGTGATAGGATATATGCCTGTTGGATCATCATGATACAAGGTGCATGAACTCTGTATGCAGTAAGGTATGGTATAATTATTTTTCAGTCCTGTTATGAGATGGATTTTGTACCTGCAATTAGGATACAGAAGAAGCTGTATAACCTTTGTGAACAGCTGAGATTAGAGATCGTGTGGCTGATGTGTTCTCTGGGAAGTCACAGCAACAATCTACTACAGTGAAGAGGGCTGATGAAAAAGGGTATTTTAGGAAACAGGAGAGATGAACCCCAGGAGAGAGGGCAGCTAGTCGCTAAATCTGTGTTTAGCTCGGTTTGAATTGTTTTACCAATGTTTTGTAGTCTTTCAGGAGAAGGCTAGGTAACATGTCTGCCTGGACACACAGATGTGTACAGATATCCTGTATTGAAATATGTCAGCCTAATTCCATTCTTGCAATTCAGTTTTTTTAAGGGAAGGGCTAATGATCTCACTCCGCCTGTTTTCCAGCTTTTCTCTTTTGGTTGAAATAGCACTTCTCAATTAATATTAATGTCAAAATTGGGACATTCTGTTGCTCACGCATGCATAGTACTGTCAGCTGAACAACATGAAATGCTCTTGTATAAATCTAGCTTTAGGTAAATGTATAGGAATCCCTGGAAAACACTGTACTGTAACAGCGGAGTGCTGTAGAGGGCCATGAAAGTTCTTCAGGGCTGCGCACACTAGAGTAGGGACACTGTGTTAGACTGAGGACAGAGCTGTCTGCACAGTATGTTATCAGAAAAAAATTGTTCCCAAATACCTAACCCTCAGACACAGAGATCTGGTATTTTGCTGTGCAGAGAGGTACTTTATATGCATTTTTCTCAAAAATCTGGCTCGGTGTCAAAATAACTTCCTGCTCTTTTGTAATAGGAGATCAAACAGGTGTAGCACAAGTCTGTGACAATCTCTCAGAGGCTTTTCCCTAAGAAAGGTTTTGCTCCCCAGAGGTTAATAGTTACACTGGGGCAACCTTGGAGGTTCTCATAGCCCTTTCTCCGCTCAAGCGACGCTGGCAAACAGGAGCCCCGTGACCTCCGGTGTGGTTCTGGTTCTAAACAACAACTGGCTGTGCTGTAGAGAGCGGGTTTTAAATATTTCATGTAAGGAGTCAGCTGCTGAAAAACATGCTTCTATTTTCTGTATCCCAAAATGAAAGAGAAGTTGATTTTCTGTCCTCGTTTTTGTTTTCCTTTCCACAGTTGTGGATTTGTGTTTTGTCCACAGGCCAAGTCTGTGTGGTTCTTGGCAGGCTGCTCGGACATTTTTCTACTGAGGTTTTATCAGAGCATCTTAGTCTGACTTATACATGAAATAATGCAGAAAGGCTCAATAAAGAGAAACCTGTACTACAGCCTTGCAGTCTTTAATTAGTGTTATGTGCGGGTGCGGGTGAGTGATAGGCGATAGGCAAGCCGCGGATGGAGCATGTTTCATTTTGATGCTGTATTGCTTTTTTGCTCTGCGGTGACATTAATAAATTGATGCAGGCAAGCATTTTAGATTTCATTACCGCCTGAAACGCCTTTACTTTTTGGCTTGCCCCAATTCATTTTTGAGGCATCATCATGTTCTCGTTAGAAAGAGACTAAGCTGTATATTGCTGCTGAGAATTTTTGGATTATTCAATTACTGTTAACGGTGCTCAAGGAATATAAAATATTCAAGAAATATTAAAGGAAAAATCCTCAGATAACTTAGGTACATAAAGGTTACGTGTTCAGGGATTAATACTGTCCAACCATAAGGCCAGGGGGTTGAGGGGAAAGGGCAGCCACATGAGTGTACAGCATTGTGGCTGGCGTTACTGGAAGCGATTAACACTCTCCTGGCCCCTCTCGTAAACTGACAGCATGATTTAACAGAGGAAGGGAAAGTGCTCCATGAGGCTTTCCAGCCTGCAATCCCCCCAGTTTACAGCGGGTGCTGACTGGTGCAGGGTGGTGTTCCCAGCAGCCAGGCCTGGGGACCAGGAAAAGTCTCTTGCCTGCTATCTTTGTCACCTGCCACCTCTGGTAACCAGAAGACAAATGACACATGGCTGAGCCTGATACCTTTAGTGTGCTTCTCTCTAGAAAATTGAGGTACTTCAGGCAGGAGCTAGTCATGTTTTCCGTGCCAAACTGAGCTCTAGGTTACCTGAAGCAGAATATCAAAATTATTTAAATTGCCAGTCCTGCATTGGCAACAAGCATGGCATTAGACTGTTCTGTTCATGTGAAAGTTAGAGTCACTGATTTGAACCAAACACAGTGTTACTAGGGTTAAAGCTCTGCTCACACTTCAAACTTTGGCCGTCTTTCTCTCAGAAAACTGTGTTTGTTTTATTTTAACCATAGCTCCTTCATGGTTATAAACATTCTGATTTGGTGAAGAATTTTGCATAACAGAGAATTATTTGGATGGTGAAAATTTGCCTTCTGTTGTCTGCTAGACTGCACAGAAGAAGTCAATCTACAACTACAGCAAACGAAAGCAAGAATTCATTAATTTTAACGATAATGTTGCTGTTTTACTCCAAGCTTAAGTGAATATAAATGTAACTTATTGAAGAGTCTCTGGCAAAAACCATCTGTGCAGGTTTTTCTAATCACATCTGTCCTTAAACTAGCTGTGCATTTTAAGGGGAAGAAGAAGCAGCAGCAGCAGCCGACCTTCAGGTGACTCCCAGCAGCATTTTCCTTTGCAGCATCAGCAGCAAGGAGCGGCCAGTAGCTCTGCTGTGGTTGGTTGGGATGGTGGTAGCACATCAGACCTTTTTCTTTTCACACTAATATGGCTTGCCGTGTTTTGTTATCAACAGGCGGCTTAGCAGGAGGGTTAGGATTCGATGCTTTGAGTAGAGAAATTGTAAGCAAGATGAGCTAATTCTCTGTAAGGCTAGTTATCCCTCCGCTGTTATTTGCAGTACTGCGGTTAATAGGGCAACAGTACTCCAAGAAGCTGAAAGAACAAAACAAACCCCCCATTGTCTCTGTAGTGATGAAGATAATTAAGAGAGAACAGGGTTGAAAGGCTCCAGATGATGTAAATCATTATCTCCAGGCTTTTCTTACACCTCAGACCTTTTTCCCCAGATGAAGTCAACAAGTATTTCTGCTCTGTAAATTAGGTTCGCAACTCAGTGATGGTTTTTTTGTTCATTGAGGGGCACAGAACGTTCTTGTCACGGTCACTGATTTTCCAAGAAATCTCAATAATTTGCAGACATCTAGACTCATTTAGATGCACAGAAGGAAAAAGCTGCTTTCATCTTGCTTCTTGTTTGTGATGGAGCTGTGTTTTTTGTTAAAAAAATTAAAAAAAATGCACTCAGGGAACAGATCCGTAGGGAAATCACCAGAAACAGTTGCATGTTGAATTTATAGATCCAAACATGTTATCCTTGGCCCTTCTTGGAATGCTCCAGTGGGTTCTCTGCATGAGTATCTCCAAAGATATCATACCAAACTGATGAAGTTGAAGTCATATGGAAAATTGACTGGTGTAATTATTCATTAAAAATTGTTAAAGCTGCTGTGAGCATTGAGTCCCAGCTCATGCTAGCAGCTGCAATATAAAGCAGGAGCCACTGTAGTTTTGAGACATACTGTCTAAGTGGCATTTATTTAACTGAGAATAACATAAGTCAAAGTTGTTGTCAGCATCTTCCAAAGGATCTTGAGGCAAGACTACTGGCATTTTTTTTTTATAATTATTACCAAACTTGACCCAGATGGGCAGATATCATTAAACACATTTTTAATGTTGCTTCCACCCCGAGGTACTTCAAAGCCAAGGTTAGAGGCCGCCAGATAGCTGATTGTTTCATCTCCCACCCCACTGCACAGCACAGTGTATTAGAGCGGCACTAATGTTTGCTGCTAAGATTAGTAGCAAGCCATTTTTAATCTTAACTTGCAGTTGGACATGTCTGACCTATAAAGGGTAGGTGATGAGGAGTGATGTTAAATTTAGTGGCTTTCCTCTGGAAGAGTGGAGATGATTGTCAATTTTGTGGCATTTCAAAACTGTTTCTTCTCTACTGGGAGCAATGACTGAAGGCAGCAACTAAAGCCTACAAAAATACAAACTGACCTGCAAATACTTGTCAGCAACCAAGCAGTTCCCAGCCTTACACGTGAGCACATTAAGGGAGGAGGTGGTCCACTTTCCCCAGGACAAGCATGTGGAGACTCTCTGAAGAATGAGTTTTTTTCTAGTTTTCTTTCATACCACTACTATTTCTTTTTTCCAAATGATGACACAAAATAACAAGTTTGAAGCCAATGAGACCTTTTGATGAACGCTTTCTTTCGTCTTCTGTGTGTTCGTAACTCCTGAACTCCTGGCTCTAGCACCTGAGACGCAAGCAAAAGTGCAGAGGGTGTATGTTGACATGACCAGTTAGCAGAAGTCCTGCCTCTTCAAACTAGCAATTACATTAGATACCGGTTTTCATGTTCATTTTGCAAAACATTGCTATTGTGATCCTACCATCTTGCTTCTTTTCCAAAAAATCTCGGTGTGGAATGCATGATAAAATTTAATCCTACTACCTATTTAATGGCATCACTTAAGAGCACGGGAATGGTTGTCAATGTGCTACTAAGACTGAATAGTTTGTCAATAATGTATCAGCTCTTTAGCTGAGTCTGACAATAATCATGACCTTGTAATGCTCTGATTTTGGGGTAGCTTCAAGCTTCACAGCCCAGGCCTCTCTGTACTGAGCTGTGTGTTAGTGCAGATATACCTTCCACATGTGTTCTGCACAAGAGTCACCAAGTGTTTTCCACAGGAAGCATGTTTAATTGTCAGCGGCTCAAATACCTATTTCATTTTTAAAGGCTGAATGTTAAGCTAAACTCTTATCTTGGCTCATTCATGATACCGGTGCTCATGTGAAGATGCTGGCTACAGGTAATCCACTTCTGGGTAAGAAATTCCAGACCACGCTGTGCAGGAAAGGTCAAACTCATTTGCAGGGAGTCGTGTTTAACTGTGCAATGCAGAAGTGAGCTTCATTACTTGTAATTAATCCTCAAGGTTCCTGAATGTCAGTTTACAGAGGCAGCCATGAAGGTAGTCCATGAAGATAATTAATATTTGTTATTCCTGACTTTGAAAAGACTCTGGATAGCAATGCTTATAAGGCCTTTTTACTCGGAGAGCCTATGAGGAAATTCCCTGATTAAATCATCAGTACTGTTGTCTCTGCCTTAAACTGTTGTTTTATGGTAATTACTGCCATTTTACAACAGAAGAGCATGGGGAGGTACGGTGGAAGATGCATCCTAATATTCTGATACAGTGGCAGGTTTTCACAATTTCAGAGAAAAAGTGCTTTAGGGAAAGGTTAATGCAGTTATCAGGCAGGTTAATGCTCTGTAGTTCCCTGAGGGATTTTCATTGATACGGGCAGGAGGGGGTTCATCTGTAGTATTTTTATCTCAAAACTATTGGGCTGCTCAAAGAGATTGAATGAAACCTAAAAATGCATTTTATTGACAGAACAAATTTCTCTTAGAAAATAGAGGCCAAATTCTCCACAGTCATCGTTGTAAAGGTGGAACAGATAATTGTAGCCGAAAGCAGAAGATATTCTCAATTCTCTGAATTTCACCTTGGCTTCAGATTAGATTTTGGCTCCCTATTTGTGCAGGGGCCTCTGCGTACAATCCTACCATTCTTTACCTGTATTACATTGTAGACTAGACTGAAAGTAGGTTAAAGAAGAGTGATTTTCTTGCCTTTTAGATCCAATATCAAACTGAAGACATAATATTATTTTGTGGCTTGAAGTTGATGTGAAGCATTTTTCAATTTTTTTATGTAAACACAGCAATTTAAAAGATCTCACAAAAACTGGTTTTGCACAAATTTACAGTCTCCAAACAGAGAGACTGTTTATTATCTCACACAAAATTTGACCCTCCAGAGTCAAACTTTTTTTCTTATAGAATCATTTCTGCTGTCTCCTGATGGAGAAAACAATACAGGAAAAGCTTATTTGAATGGTAGAGACATTAGAAAATGTTTCTGGATTAATGTAGATATTCACTGTTTTGTAGCCAGCTCTTGAGGTGCAGAATTTTCTGGGTTTGAATCCCAACTTGCTCTCATTAGAGTGACTCTAAATTACTGTGGAAAGGGGGAAAAGGAGTTAGTGAGTTTTAGGAAAACACTTTTGTCAGTGAAAGGGCTTTTTGAATATGAAATAGCCTATCTGATACAATGCTACTGTTTTAATATCATGTTGGTTTATGAGCTAGGGTCAAACTTCATGGCTGTGAATTAGAAAACTTAACTGCCTGGATTTTAGTGCAATCTTCCTGGCAAGTGTTCAGTGATCCAGTGAAAAAATTCAATCTTTTTTATACTTCACTGGTTTGGCCATCATAAGCAATGTTATTAATTATAGGCTCTAAAGTAGCAACTCTCTGACTTGTGTGACCTAGTAGCCGCATTGTCTGAAATGCTGTATTTACCACCTTCATTAATTAGCATGTTTATAATGAGCCTCCACTCCAATGCTGTAATCCTCATCAGTCTACACACCTGCAGCAGCTTGTGTATCTCAGTGGCAAACACAAAGTCAGTGGGCTGTATTCTCTGATAATTGGTTCTAGAAATCCACCTCCCTGTAATTCTATCCCAAATGTATCTGTGCTTTGTCATTACCCTTTCTTTATGGATTTACAAACATTAGAGAGTTTTTATGCAGAAGTTTTAAGAAGCAAGGAATAATAGTTTTGAGCAACCAAAGAAACAAAGGGATAGATGGTGATTTTAATGTATGTATTCCTAAAATCTAATGAATGGTCTCCAATTGTTTTAAGAAGTAGCATAAATTGAAGGATTTGTTTTCAAGGCTTGCTGTAAAGCTTCGTTTTAGAGTCATATGTTAGCCATAGGTGGCAGAGGGTGCAGAGTTGTAATTTCTGCGGGAAAGTTATGCTTGTCAGCTTGCAGTACTGGCTGGTTTGCCAAAGCATCAATATACTTTGACACCTAAAAGCTAACAAACGAATACATCGTGTTGTCACAAGGGACATGGTTGGAAAAGGTGCGTTGTGGAAAGCCACCGAAAAGCAAAGGAGAGAGAAGAAAAAAGCTTGACATGCAGTGTGCTGGGGTACTTATACCTAGTGATGGCTTTCAGGTTTTGGCAGTCCTTGTTACAGGATGGGTTGTCTTGAAATGAATACAGCATTACCCAACTGAGGTGGAGCAGGTGTGGGCTGAGCATTTGGGATGAAGAACCACAGCTGAACTTCTGGGGTCCCTCTATGTGTTCTCACGTGCTGCTGGCTCTCCCCTGTGCCATGGTGGTGTGCTGCTGTGCCCTCTGTGCCAGTGGGCGTTAGTCAGACCCACAGGGATGGCTGGTCTGGTACCACTCACCACCAGTCTTCCTCCTCCCCTTCTGCCACCTCTCAGAAGTTTGTTTTCACTGGGTTTGGGGCAGTGGTGTAAAATATGAATTTCCCACCTGAATTTTTTCCATTTAAGGATTTAGAGGCATAGGACCTGAACCTTGTTCTGCCTCAGAGGCTTAAACATGTCTGTTCTCGACCTGCCAGACAGCTCCTAGGCATGGGGTCCGGATCACTCCACTGCGTGTTGCCTTCACTGCTTTTTCCCCCTTTCCTTTCCTTTTCCTGCCACCACTGGGCTTCACCCAGCCGCACAAGGGAGCAAAACCAAAGGGAAATGAAGTATATTTCATGTTGGGTTGTTTTTCAGCTGGGTTAGTTCCCTCATCCAGTTCACTGCACAGCATCCAAATATTCATGCTGGTAGGAGGAGACATGAGAGGAAAGTACAGCTGCAGGTGGCGAGGAGGCCCAGAGCATCCTCTTCAGCAGGAGCACTGGTTTACACTGGCTTTATGCACCTCTATCCCAGCATGTTAGGTAAAACTGCCTCAGGAGGTAGGTTTGTTATTAAGACATTGCACTGAGAACTGGGGCAGCCAAGGCAGAGGAGTTGCAGCCACCCACAGAAGGTTGGCACCATCCTAGCCCACCTTGCCAAGCATTGTTAGACATGACCTTTCTTCCAAAACTTATTGGAGCAATAGGAAATGTGGATAAACTTTTATTCTCAAGGATTTTTAAAAGAAACTCTGCTGGGGAGAAATTTTTCTGAATAATGTCCTGTCACTTTTCAAATTCTTATTAGAATTTTTCAAATTCATAATGAAAAGAAAATCTGCAATTTCCCCTAATAAAAAATTCTCTATATACTTAATATTAGGTTATTATTCATGCTTTTGTGTTCTTACACTGTGTGAATTACACTTTACTATGTGTCACCTTTTATAAGAAAATCTACTTTTTCTTACATTTTTGTGAAATAATTCACAGTAGTTCTTGAGTTTTAAAGTTCCCTGGGGACTTTTGAGTATTTAAAAGATGAGCTTGCTGTCAGCTTCCATACCTCTTCCTTTTTATTTGAACAAAGTTTTGGCATCCTAATTTCTGAGCTCAGGTATAGGAACGCATTCATACAAATTTTATACAATCCCTATGTTAGCCTATATTTGGTACGTAACTAATAATATTTCTCTGGTTAAATAATATGTAAATGGTGTTGCTTCCAAAGCATAGACTTTGGGGGAGTTTCTTAATGAACAGTTATGGAGTTCTTGGGATTTGTTTGTTATTCTGTTCCTGTCAAAGGTGCAAGATTTTCTGTTTTAGCATCAGGGATGTTATGCACATAGGTGGTGTGCCTGAAGTGTGTGCCTGGACCTAGCACTCTGAGATATGGGGTCCCCCCCCAAAGCACTCATCAGTTTTGACTGAGTGCTGGCCCCATCCCTGGTAGATGATCTCCTGGGGGCGCATGGGGCAGTGGAGGGCTCACTGAGACCCCACTGCCCATTGAAATGAGGACAGGTTTACCTGGCAGCTGGTGGGGCAAGGAGCTGGGATGAGCTTGTGGACCGGCTTGGTGAATGCAGATGGAAGGGAAGGAGAACCCCAAGGGAAGGGACCCTGTCGGCCACCTCCTCTTGCTTCAAATGGGTGGCATCTTTTTGCAAGTCCTACAATCTCTGTGTGTGCCGTCTCCTCAAGGCCAGACTAGCATCACAGAAACTTTCTAACTTGTTATTTCCTCGGGCAGTGGCACGTTAATGTGAAGTGCATACGTGGAAACTTGGAAGGCTCCAGACCTGCCTGATGCCTGGCAGTCAAGTTAAGTGAGCATGAAGTCATTACCACAGGGCTGTATTTGTTCGGACTCACAGTATAATGAAACACTGTTGCTGTGAGTATAATGTTAATGGATGTAAAGAGGTTGTTGGCTTGCAAGTGCTCACTGGCGTGGCATTTTTGGATGTGTACAGTGCCACGTGCAAGCAGGCCCTGACCCTCAGACCAGGGCAGGCAGTTAGTATCAAAGGCAGCAGAAATGGCCTTGCTCTCACTGAGCTGTTTTCCTGGAGAATCTCTTTTCCACCCATACCCGCCCTGACAGTTTTTCACTAGGCCTGGTAGCTTTTTGCAGTGCTCTGCTTCAGCTATATCCTGCCTATTTTCATAGGTGTGTTTGAACTGGACCTTCTGCTGTGAATCCACTTTTTTAACGTACTAAAAGATAATATCATCAAAATGTAAAGTCTTCATGAAGTTTTGTGTCACCACTTCTTCCAGGAGCAGCCTTGTTGGAAGGAGATCCTATGAAGGGTTTTGCAAAGGTCTGAAGAATGAGAAGTACTCAGTGGATGTTTTCCTCATTAAAGAAAAGGACTTGTCATACCTGTGTGACTTGGCCTGAAAACTCCAGATTTATTTGGCTCTGTTGGTCTTGGCTGCGGAGCACGTCTTCTGCTAATCTTAGAGAGTTAATGAATTAACTGCAGTTACTTATTAAAGCAGCTACTAAGCTCTAGTGCTGCAGAGACCCTTGCAGCCATGGTGCTTCCCTCAGTGTGTGGGAAGCCAAGGGGAGCTGGTGCTGGCATTACAGTGTGTGGGGCATGGGGAGGTCAGCAAGGACTGTTTCCCAATATCCATCACTGTTTCCTCACCACCACCACCTGCTTTTTCATCATCATTCCTCTGGCTACTGCCCTACTCTGCTCCACACCTTATGTTGCACCTGGAAAAGGCGGCTGTGCACCCAAAAATGCATGCTTTTTATCCAGAGGCACTAGTAAACGTTAATGCACCTCCCCACGAATCCTGCCTGTCCCATATCCTTAGACAGTCACGGCTGCAACAGAGGTGCTACTACTCAAAAAAATAAATAATAAGTACTTAATCCTGATGAGATTTCCCAGCAGCGACAGAAGGCTCGGGGTGGTGGGGAACTGAGGGAGCAGCTGGGGAGTCCTCCCCTATGCATTGTTTATCTCTGCTACACTCCTCAAGGTCTTATCATAGGGTGCGTGCTTTTTCTTAGGAAGTAGATCTTTCAGCGCAATGGGTCAGTCATCATTGCCTCTTCATTAAAGCCTTAAAGAAGTTTTTTATGCCTGTAAAATGGAAGAGGTTGTGGGTTGTTTGAATTTGAAAGTCAGTTGTTTTCACATCTAACAGATACGTGCCGTGCATTGGTGCAACCCCTCGTTTTTGTTGAAAAGAGCAAAGCAAACGAGAAGCTCTTTTACAGAGGAAAAGGTCTTGATATGTTAAATACAGCTTTTTAATGTTGAATTCTGCTTTTTAGTCTCAATTTAGACTTACCGTTAGATACTTCTGTGTCTTTTCCCGTTAGGTTAAAGCCCACTTTATGACGAGAAACCACTTTTTCTGTAGCAACCTGAATGTTGCTAATGAGTCACCTCTGTGCTCTCTGTGGTAAATAAGAAAGTCTTTTGGTATTGTTTCATTTCCTTGATCTCAGATAAATTTTGTTGCATTTTCTTGAATCCAGTCCTGCTCCACTCTACCAGTATTTCCCCCTGATGGACAGGCGGCTGTTGGGAAGGGGCACGGTGCTTCCCCAACAGCTTTACCTCTGCTGAAGATCCTCATCCTTTTTCACTTAGTCTTTGCAGGTACACCTGAGATTTTTCAGCTGTCTGAGTGGGTTTAATGTAATTCAGAAGAACCCTCCTTATCAGATGACTCAAAATGGCTTACATAACTGACACATCCACAGTTGTGTTTATCCCCCTCCCCCCAGTTTTTGTCCTTCTCCAACTGTTATCAAAAATTAATTGGTGTTTTCTTTCAGATCGCTGATGAAGTTTCAGAGCAGTTTTGTGTCAGAAACCATATCCCTTTAGGCTCCATAAAAAAAGCTATTGTCAGATGATGAATCCCATTTATGATTAGAGGGGTTTCATTTGTGTGTGAACTCACTGTCAGCTCCATTTGAATAGATGTAGCATTGGCTGCATTTATGTTGTGTAAATCCTTTTTAAAAAGTCAGGGTTGCTAGCTGCGTGTGCCTGGGTGCCATACAGAAATCTGTCCTGGCACTGTAGATGGTTTCTACCAGTCAGACACATGGTTCTGTCAGAAAACAGCAGCAAGTTTGCTTGATCAGACCTGTTTCTTGTAAAACCATGTTGATGGGAGTTAATTATGCTATCATCTTTCCATTAAGAGTCTAACATAGACCACTGTGTTTAGAAATTAAGGGGAGCCTATTTAATTTGTTTTACATAATACTTAGGATCCTGAGTCCAGCTTGCGGTTTATAATATATAGGAAATGCTATTTATTTGTTTCCCACAAGCTTTCATCTGTAAATTCAGAAGTATGTGGAATGATGAACTGTGATTTACTGGCCAAGCCATTCCTGAGTGTCTGCCTTTTCTTTATTTCTTAATTCATTCCTCAAAAAAAGATAAATGACATGACATGTTATGGGATTTAAAAGGGTGTTTGTGTGTGTTCTTTCCCCTTAGTTCTCTCTTCTGTCTTCTCTCTACTAGAGAGCTTGACAGACTGTTTTAGCATTACTGATTGCAATAACGCACCAAGCAAAATTCATCCATGAAACACAACTATAGTGCTGATTTCAAAAGCTTTAACAAAAGACGTCCCATCTGGAGCATCTAAAGCTCTCGTATGGTTTGCTTTAGAGTGTGAAAATTGAAACACTCCATCCAGAGAACCAAGAAGTAAAATTGGTTTTGATGTATAATGTACTCAACAGTTGTTTTCCAACACACTTGTTCATACTTTTTTTTGTTAGTGTTATAATTCATAAACAATTGAGGATGCCATTCCATTCTTTACCATTTTCATTTTTGTTACATTCTTTATGCTGTATGAATGAAAACAAAATTTACATGGTGGTGATAAGGAGCTCTGGGTCTGATACTGCCCCAGACCATTTTATTTTATTGACGCATTTATTATTTCCATTTCTTTGTCTAGTTACATGGTTACCAATGGCATATTCTGTTTCACAGACTAATAAAGTACATTACTATGGCACTTTTCATCCATTGATTTGGAAGTACTTTCCTGACATTCTCTGCGGATAGTAGAGGCGTTGTTATTCTGATCCTAGCAAAGGCAAAACTTAGCTACAGATAGGATGGATATGGGACTCAGCAGCAGAGGGAAGTGGTTCATTACCCTTACTTTTACGTCACTATCCAAGTTCTGTGACCTAGCCAGAGCACTACAGAAAGCCTTTTATTCATGTGCAGAGGAGAAAAGCCAAAGAAACAAAATCATTGCCAGTTACCAGGTCCAGGGCTTCTAAAGGCTTCAGTCTCATCAGAAAGTTGTTGTACATGGTCTACTGAACTCACTGGGACCCTTGCAAGCCAAGAGGTCACACAGTCCAGCTGTTAGATCAGACTTGAGACCCCTCCTCATTCATGCCCTGCAATTTGGGATTTTCACATCAAGCAGCCCACAGACATTGTTATTGGCATCTGCTGAAGATTAGAGTATGGGTGAGGACCTGGCGAGAATGAACCTCTTCTGTGTCATGAGACAACTTATATCACTCTCATGTCAGCTAATTTGTTTGCTTATTTTTTTCTGGCACAGCAAATACTTACACAGTTGACAAATCTGTAGCTTTATTAAGTCCTCTGCCATGTATTTCAACCTGAAGGAGTAACTCCTTGGGACAAAATGAATCAAGGATATTGCAGCAGGCTGAATTGGTGATTTTGTGACTTCACAGTAGAACGCAGTAAAAAGAACAAGTCTTTATTTGAAGTGTTCCAAGTTTGTATGCACCGAGTTTGAAAAGCAGAGGATTTGACAAAGAAAGCTGTGAGTGCATTAAGGTGGTGGCCACCCTTCTACCACTGAGTTTGAGTGGACTGTTTTGGTAAACAGACTGCGCAGGAAAAGCATATTGGGGCAGTCAGTGACGTTTAGCAGAGAAGACTGACTGCTCAAATTCTAGTGACAGCAAAGAACCTGAATAATGAAGAAATTAAATAGTTGCACATTTTCATTGAACTTAAGGTAGCAAAGTGCTCCACCAGCCTGGGACTTGAATGCTGTGATTTAGCTCTCTCAGAGCAGTGAAATGAAACTGATGGCAGTGTGGTGCTTTGTGCCTGGGATGAAGCCTGACTTTTGGGAAGGTCACTTGGCCATTCAGAACAACCTTAATGCTAATTTTTTTGAGTGCTGTATGCTCACAACGAGTTTCCGTCAAAGCTTCTGGCTTAAGATGGAGGATTGGGAAGGATGTGTTTGGGCAGCATGTCTCATGCCAGGACTAATGAAGTTAAGTGATAGCAAGGCACCAGCATTTTCTTACAGCCAGTGCTGCTGAGACTCAGTCTCTGTGCAGAGTTTCTCTCTCGTTTCTTAACATGACCTAGAAACAGAGGGAAGAGACCCGTGATGTGAGAAATGTAGCTCTGGTATGAGTGGGAGCCGCACTCATTTCAGCTGTACAGAAGTATTTCTGCCAGCTCTGCGTCTTCCCTTGCTGAGCTCTACGGTTTTGTTTTGCTACGCACATGTCTGCATGCCCTCTTGCAAAGCCTGTCTCCCTGAGGAAGTGTTCTCCCTGGTGATGCTTGCTGGAAGCATTTTGCGGTACCTTAGGGACACCCTTGGGTTTTAGTATGGTGGTATGCACAGATAGCACAGAAAAGTAGGAAGGATTTTATGTGAGCTGACTAGTTTGCTTGTCCTGTTTCTCCTTTGCTTCTGTAAAAGGGGGAAACAGTGAGTATGATGACATGAGTTTCTGTGTAGGTTACTTCCTCTCATTCAGAAATAAAGAGAACATGAGGTAGATTTGTGTCAATAGAAAATCTTCCTGAGCAGATCTCATTTTTAAACATTAAGAGCACAGAAAAATAATGATTCCTCTTAAAATAATGTAACTAGTCCATGATTCCAGGCAGAATTTGAAGGTATTTCATCTTGGACAATACTGATGGAGGTATTCCCAAAAGAGAAATGCAGTGTCATCTGCATTGCTGTCTGTCTTAGTGGATACTCTGAAGAGAAGATAATTTTAGTGTTAAGGATAGTTTCTCCCACTTACTAACATGATGTTTTTCAAAGTTATTTCAGTGTTTTTCATGTTTTCTGCAAATATAGTGATGTTTTTAATACCAGTCTTGATGAAGGAAGAAGCTGGTAATGTTCTTTTGCATAGTGGTGATTCTCCTCTTCCTCCCTCTCTTTCACCAGAAGGAGGAGTTCTAAATGCAAACTTTCATGTGATTTTAAAAGGTGAGTGATTTCAAACTGATACCTTTTCATCTGGATATCAATGAATCGATAGCACTGATTATTTTATAGTACCTGGCATAGAAAAGGAATTGAGGGGAAGGAAGGCCAGCAATTAGAGAGGAATGCCTTGACCTCTATTCCCGGCTTAAATTAAAAAGTATGAGAAATGCTCCCTAAACTGCCAAACCCATCTGTGGATTAAGTGGTGGCTGTGATAGTTAAGCTGTCATTCATGAAAACTGAGGAAAGGCATCTTGGGGAAAGAAGAGAATTTCCATGACAACACAGGGTTCAATGCTAGCACTGTATAGTAGCGAAAAAAGTCTCTTTCAAGATACCTTGCTGAGTCTCCGGACTGAGCTCCTCTTCTGTTTAGGATGTTGAGCAAGGCATGTATGGGAGGAGTTAGGAGGAAATGTTTGAATAGGTGGAAATGCACTACAACATCAGTATCTTGCCTTTCTGGGTAACTATTAGTACTGGAGGATCAGGAACTTCTGTCAAGTGATTTACTGTCTGATATGGGCTTATCTGTTCCAAGATTTACCCCTCTGCAGAACACATTAAATGCTTGCTTTACAGAGCTGATGTGACATTTGTGTCCCATGATTTTTAAGTTCTCAGATTATTGACTATCATCTGCAAAATGAGCACTGTTTTTAGAAATAAGCAATTCTCAGCCATACTTGTATAGTGATTTTGAAGATACTGCAGACATGTACTTTGGGAAATAACACTGAAATACACAAGGAAGTCAGACTCCACACAGTGCAAAGTATTCTGGTGCGTGTTGTCCATCTTGTGTTATTCCAGCCATCAGCTGTATGGTAACAGTTCTTTTAAATAAATAGTGACAATAGCCTGACCTATGAAGTATGATTTCATTTTCCTCTGACAAAGTTAATTAACAGGATGGGAAGTTTGGGGCATTTACGTGTTTTGGAGTACTGGTAAGCATAAGCCAAGATACTGCTATTACTAATCAAGGCAAAAGTATTTTCCTGCCAATGTTTTTTGCATGCTGTTGTCCCCAGAGCAAAGGGTGAGGGAGAGAGATCTGGTTTGGATCTTGATGAACATCTCTCATTTCCTCACTGACTATGGGAGAGGTAGCGAGAATTAGCAATTTCAGACTTTGAAATGACTAATATGTGTGTGGGTAGACTTGCTCTATGTGCAAGGTACTTTGTTCCTTCCCACCTATCCAAGGCTCTGTCTGTAGAAACCTTTTCCCTGAAGCTGTTAACCTAATATTACCGCTGTTTCACCTTCACAACGGTGTTAGCAATATAAAGCCTGCTAATCTGGGTCAAATACACCAGAGAACTGCTCATTTGTGACACATTTAATCATCATCAAACCATTTCCATGTTTGGACAGCCAAATAGTAAAAATGTTGTCAGTTGCCAAATTTTTTCACAACCATTTGTTTTAGTCCCCTTTTTCTCAGGGAAAGATTTCCTGGAGGGTGAAGGGTGATTTTATTTTTGCACGCAGTTATGGAGCCATGCAAGCCACTCTCTTCCCTTTCTGCCTGTCAGGTGGCTGCCGCAACTGTCCCTGTCATCCACTTTCTCCTCCTCTTTTTCTTTCCTCTCCTTTCTTGTTTTTAATTTCTCCTCTTTCCTATCTGCTACTTTATTTCAATAGTCTGGGGTAACTAGCCAGGATCAGCAACGTGACTGCAATACAAAGACAAATTAGAAGCAGCACTTTCAGCTTTCTGATAGTGGAGTTTGCCAGGTGTCACTGAGACAGATAAGGCTGTATTAACTCTCTTTAATGACATTTGCCAAATACTACTTTGCAAGAGAGAAATGTGCCCAAGGAGAAGCGGAAATTTCTTTCTTAGGGATTCTTTTTCCCTTTGTGCTCTGACTTAAATGAATTTTGAAAACAACTTAAGGTCATCTACAACTCTTCATTTTTCCCCAAGAGGAATGTAATACCCTTAAATACCATTTGAACTGTGATATATGGATATATAGGTATTCTCCTTTAAAAACAGTGACATTAAAAAGAAGATATTGAGGATTTTTAAGTTGTGCCTTTAAAGAACCTAATTCTTTTATGTGACATTCATTTGTTAATGTTGTAAAGGTTTTGTGTGTGTGTATATTGCTTGTTTTGAAGGAAAAAGCAAGGAGAACTGGATATAAAATCCCAACTGCAATTAATAGTGCACTTATTCATTCTTTAGTTCTCTGACCAAGAGTAAGCAACTGGGGGGAAAAAATGGTTTAAATCAACTCAAAGCAATTCTTTCTTGCCCAGAAAGAAAGAAAAAAAGCCATGCATCTTGTTCCAGTGGTTTTTCTTTCTCTGTGTCACATTTCATCTTCAAGCTCTGCAATAAAAGCAAATGAGATAAAAGCCCAGGTTAGAAAACCAAAGAGGAAGGGTGAGCCCATTGCCTTTTTACTCAGTTGTAGATAATTATACCACTAACCCAAGATGTAAGAGGCTCAATTCCCTTTACTGCCTGGGGGGACTTGAACCCATTTCCAGGAACAGTTCCTATAAATGTGAATGGGAGCGGCTGATCCCAGAATACCTTTTTTGCTTTGCCAATGGTGTTCCCACTTCACACAGCTTACTTAAATATTCATTAAATGGGGAAAAAAAGCTAGTGTTCTGCAGTGGAGCCGGATGTAGAGCAGTGCCCAGGGAGCTTGTAGTCCTCAGTTCATCAGCCCGCTGCTAAGCAGCCATCACTATCGTGTGGGGGCTACAGTATTGCCCAGACCCTGAGCTGTCCCACTTTGGGGACCGGAGGCAATGCACTTCCCTGTGCCCACAGACTTCTCTGTTTCCTATGATATAGTTCAGGATCCGTAATGCATGACCACATTATTACTGTCAAGGATGCTGTGAGGGCAGTGGCTGTGTATTCATTCACCCAGCTTCCTGATGAGAGGGGCAGATACGCCATGGTTGTGTGCTGCAGGCTCAGCAGATGGAGGAGGCTGAAGTCAGGTCCCTGCCTGGGCTCATGTTGCCTGGCCATGAGGACTTCAGCTGAGCTATGGCAGGTCCCAACCGTGTCCCCACTCAGAGGTATGAAACTGGGTGTCACAGCTGAGAGGCCCAGCTCTTGTGCAGGAATTGCATTTCATTCTCTGCCTTTTTCCCACAATTTTTCAGGAATCTGTATCTTTGGTTTCTTCATTTTTATTAAATGTACCTAGACATCAAAGCATTCTGGAAACGGTGCTGTGAAAACCTGGGGAGTTTTGTCATTTCCCTTTAAGGCACCTCGAAACTTCATTTCCTAGTAAATTGCTGCATGTGTCCCAACTCTAATGAACTGGTTAGTATTGCAACAGTGATCGAGGGCTTTAAAACACTCTGGGTAGGAGACATCTCCCCCATCTTTATCAGCACATTATGTTATCCAAGTCTAACCTTATCTTTGCAGTGCTCTTAATAACTGCTTGTCTGTTTTTCCCATAAATACTTAAACCTTTCCATCTATGCAATCCCTTTAACATGGGGAAACCAAAAAAAAACCCAACTGTGAAAGACAGAATCTTGTTACCTTGTAAGTCCTCCATGGGAGTGAGACCTGCGAATCGTTATTGCTGGCCTCTCCTTCTGGGTGGGTGGTCACTTCTGGCTCCTGGGACTGCAAATCTATATGGGTACCTCATTTCGCATTGTCATTGTCCACATCTCTCTACATTTGCCTACTACTTTTTTTGGCACATTTTAATCTTGCTTCTTTCCCTAAGCAAGGGAAAGTAGCTAAAAGGAACCTAACTCCTCCTTTGGAGTTTGAGATGTTATGCCAGTAAAAATATTTTGTAATATGTTTTCTTTTATATGTACTTAAAGCACTGAGTTATTTTGTAGCTTCGTGTTTATATGAGATTTGTAATCCCTCTAGAAAAAGACAATGGTTGCTATCTCATTTATAGATAAAGCGAAAGTGTATACAAGGTTCGTAAACATTTTAGCTAAGATAAATAAGCCAAAATAAAATATTTACATGCAAATATTACAAGGATGTTTTTGTTTCTTATAATGCTATCAGTTTTCTCTACACTTCCAGGGAGCTTGTCCTCTGATTTGTCATCACTATCTTGGTAATATTAAAAAAAATAACTATTAAAAAGTAATAGGGGAAGAAAAGGTATTCCTTAAATATACAACTTTTTCTTTCTGTCCCTTTGAAACTGATGGAAACAAAGACCTGGTACAAAAGCAAAAATGTTGTTTACTGCAATCCAAACTATATACAGTGATATCTTTAAAAAGAGTTTGATAATGGAATCAAGTCAGATGAGTGAAAAATAAATGCACCACTGATAATTGTAATTATCAGTTCTGTTCAGTGAATGAAAACATTTTAGTTTAACAGTCAGCCTTCTCTAAGTCAACTGCATTTAAAGTAAAATCTGTCAAAATCAGACTTAAGGTCTTCAGAAACTTTTAAGTCGATGGAGCTACCTACAGATTTGACCCTGCATATCTGATGAGATAAACAGCCCAATTTTTCACAAGTGTGTATGTTAGACACACGCATAGCGTAAATCATGTTTTGTACTAGAATTTATTTACCATAAGAATGGATTTTCATAAATACAACTCTGGTGTATAAAAGCAGTCCCTGTGCTGCTTTTCCACCAAAGTGCTCGCTTCTCAAAGCCTGGCTTTTACACAGGAGAAGACCTTTATGCTCAGTATTTGGTTTGGCATTGAAGGGTGACACTAAGACAAACCTGGATGTGTTGCACCTGAAGGAATTTCACTCACTAAGAAATGAGATAAGCCCTATTGCCTTCCTCACAACTTGGCCACAGGTGGGAAACTGTTTGGAAAAAACCTAGAAGTTAATGTTCTAACACTTTTGTGGTCATTGCCCTCCTCTTTGCTATCACTGTTGTATAAGACTCATTTCAGAGGGTTCCATTCGCAGATGGCATGTGAGCACCACTTTGTGTGAAGACTGCCATGGAAATTCATTCTGGAGGCTAGAAAGCTGGGGATAGCCATCGAGAAGTATAAAGATCATGAAGATGAAAAAAAGCCTTTGCTGCTTTTTGCAAATACAGATGTTAACAAATACTCTCTGAAATGCTGCTGCTTAACAGCAGATGAAATCAGAGGTAAACTTACACACGGCCAACCTCAGCTCCTCTCCTGCCCCTCAGCTCTCCAGAGTGGATCCTCTACCCTGTGCTAGAAGGAGTTTGAACGCATCAGAGCTTTGATGAGTCCTAAATACATAGTCAGTACTCTAACTGTGCTCAGCAACCGGCAGTACATTTTCATTAGAAGGAATTTTCTTAGCTGGAAGTGTGACGCTTTGATAGATTCACCTAATCGATTTCTCATTTTTAAATGGAAAGCCTGCAGGCTATGTTCTTAATTCTTTCACGCTTTGTATAAATGCTGCCAGTTGTCAAAAAATAAAAAGGGATATAAAATGCTAACATCTTGATTAGCATTTTTCACTTGCCCATCTCTAGTTGTGCGAATAGCAGAGGAACTGAGGAGAGGAGAGCTGGGCTCGGTATGACCAGCTCCTGAAGTACCTTGTCACCATTGTGCTTGAATTCCTTCCACTGAGCCCAAGCAGGGTTTTGCTCTTTAGTACAGCTTAGGCTTCTGTCCAATCAGTCCAGATTGGCAAATTTCAGTCCAGATGGTTATGATGGATATGGTACCCTCTCTTTTAATCTTGACTAAAGAAATTTTGACAAAGGCCTGTGAATTAAGTGGGCCATGAGTAGCAATGACTGCATGAATTTCACGTTTTTGCCCAGTCCATCTGCCAGGCTGAAAAGAGGGAAGGCAGGCAAACCATTTCAGTATAAATTAGGGTGTCTGAATTGCACAAATCCAATTAGTTAACAGGCAGGACATTTCTCTGCTATTATTACTATTTAAAAAAAAAATCGCTTTGGCAAAATGTATGTTGAGTAGTAAATCTTTCCTTTTCAGGCTTGCCATCCATTTGGAACCTTGTCCCACATTTACATGGAAATTTTACTCCCCTTGAACACAAAGCTTTCCTTCTCAGTGTGCAGCCTGCATTAACTGTCAGTAATGTGGACAGAAATATATTCCATGGCATTATATCATCAGAACTGAATGGGATTAATAGCCTGACCTGTTGTTGTAAGAAGTTTGGCACCGTGTGTTTTATCTGTCAGCAAGATGACTATTTATACTGGTTTCGGATGACTGGCATAATAGACTGAAGTATAATTACTTATCTGAATGCACACAATTAAAACTGTTTTCTGGGAGGACTCTGTGCTGGAAGCACACTTTGGTGGAAACTTTGTTTGCCACGATGGAGAGGACAGTGCAGTGTGCTTCATGAGATGCTGCAGTGCATCTCCACCTGCTGAATGTGACACTTTCTCAGTGACAACTGCTTTTGTAATAACAGGTTGTGCTTTCTTTTAACACTGCCACGACAGTCCTCCTTGCTTCCTCACAAGGAGCTGGCTTGCAACCTTCTGAAGTCAGTGAAGCTCCCGTGGCTTTGAGCCGTGTGGCAGAGGCCCATATCCTTCCCTCCTTACTGTCTCCTCTCCTGCACAATACTCTGTGGTTGCTAGTCTCATCCCCAAACAGGTTTTGGCTCTTGGTTCCCAGCAGTTGGGACTGGGGTCAACTGCTGTTGACCTCCACTTTTCTTCTTCTCACCTTTTTATTTAACTTCTTTTGTAGAGGTGTAAGTGCTAATGGAAGGCAAGAGCCCACAGAGTATTTTTCACCCATGCTGGTGTCTTCAGGCATGGTCTGTGTATGTAACCTCCTCTGTGGAGGCATTTTGAATCCAAGTTTCATCAGAAGTCTTCAACCTGCCTCTGCGTGATATGGGAAAAAACCAATAATGTATTCTGGTATTTATGCAGAATGTATTAATGGATATGAAATAATAAGATAGAAGTACTTCAGCTGCACACTGATCATTAGGAGAATGAAAATGGGGGAGCACTTTACATTCTTTATTCATTAGTAGTATTGCAGCTGAAAGGCTGAAATGCCAAATAGATTTCACTTTGGAAGTCCATTTTCACACTTTGTGAAAACTGAGGTCACACTAATAAAGCTTAAAGCTGGATATAAATAAATATATGTGGATATATATATGGATATAAGCAAATATAAAAATTTTCTGCAAGCCTTCAAAAAGTCCAACGTCCCAGTGTCCATACTGAAGCTTATTTACCATAGATGGGCTTTTTAAATAGAGTGCACTAATTTGACTGCTTAAAGTTTTTTGAATCCCCTCCTATCAAATGCTTTAAGAAAATAACAACTTAAAAATATCTGCATGCAAAATACTTTATTTGGACAACCCCTTAGCTGAACTGTTGGCTTTGAATAGTTGAATCCCCTGATTTGACAAAATGTGAAGATTATCTAACAGACATTGGTTTTAGTTTTGGAGAGAAAAATACTGAGTCTTCATTGTCTTTTTCATTCCTCAGTCATGCACAAAAATAAAGCCATATGGGTATTAAGTAGTCTTTTAATCTGTCATTCATTAACATATAGCTTTTTCAAATTAAATTGGAGATCAATAAGAAACTTAATTTAAGGACATTTCTTGACCATATCAATCTGTTTGAGCTAGTTGGTATCTTAATGGACATGAATGCAGACATTTGGAAAAACTGAAACAAGAATAACTTGCTGAAGTAGTTGGTTATTTTTAACACACACATGCAGTGGTTGCGATTGTTTCATTGCTATGGGAATAGTAGACAACACTAACAACAGCAAAAGATTAAAATTAAACATGTTTGTTAAAAAAAGAAGGTTGTTTTGAAAATAAAATTAGGAGATGGCAGACTCTAACTATACATTTCCTGTAGAGCGGTTCTTCTTAAGTTAGTTACTTAATGCAGTCCTGCTTCTGAGAATGTAACTTGTATATGAAGTTATTACATTTGTTGAACACACACAATTATCTACAGAACCTTTTTGGATTAGGGCTCATAAAATTTCTAAACATATAATTATTTGTTCTTGATACTGCATGCTGCCTTTCACACCTGATTTCTAGTAATAAGGTAGTCTTTAATATGTTTAAAACCCCATGCTTGGAAAAGCAAGTGCGGATATGAAAGAGTAGGTTTTTGGAAGGATTTACATGCAAGCCAAGGTGTGTTCTCGGACCCTGACATCTCTGTTCTTACAGGAATGCCATCTCCAATCACATAAATACTGCCAGATGTGTGGGTTTTCAAGTCTGCCCACACACAAGTGTTCAGGCAGGTGAGGCCGTGCTGAGGCAGTGACTTGGGGATGCTCAGCACTATGGACCAGCAGCAACATCTGTATAAGCTAAATGCCTCCACTTTAGACAGTGTTTGCTTCTCTCTCCCCACCAGCCCTGAACATGCGAGGCTCTTTAGGAGCAGACTGGCTACATCCACACCACATGGCCTTGAACCTCCTCTGAGTCCCATGTGGTCTTTGCTGGCCCTATGACACAATTATTGTGCATCTTTTCATTTTCAGGTTTCTGGGAGCACCAGAATGATGTTTTGGTAACACGAAATGGAGCACCTGTGTTCAGTGTCATGAGACCATGACAGGAGAGCACACGTAGCATTTGAGGACACTCACAATGATGTGCTGATACAACATTAGAGTAGGAATGCTGTAAGGAGGACACAGACAAATCTGGGACAGTCTTCGCCATGCCAACTTTAACGAATGCAGCTAAAGGACCACGTCCAGAGACTGTCTTGATCTTGAGGAGGCCAAAACAGAGCAGGAAACGGGCAAACAGCAAACAGGGGTCAGCCATCAAGAGCCAGTACTTGCCTTACTCCCTGGCCTCCTTTTATATAAAAATATAGCCAAGTGGTGCTGAACCACAGCAAAGCAAACATACAGAAGATCCGCTCACTGCAGAGTGAGTAGTGGGAGAGCGCAAGGACAGAGGATGTTTGACATCTATATGCTCAGGTAGTGGAAAGGTTGGAGTAAATGTGTAACAGGTTAGATTAATTTAGGTTTCTTTTATCCATGTGTCTGGTCAAAATTTCTGAGCTAACCAGGCTAGTTCTTTCACTTTTCTCTCTGGTCAAAATGATCTCTAATGTAAGGAAACACATGATTGACAGTTGGGCATTGCTTTCTAGTCTTTTGTTGCAAGTTAAATGTGTGCGCTTAATGAAAAAGGAAGAAAAATTGCCTTCAAGGCAATTTTTATGAAAAATTGGGATTTTGGCCAAAACATTAATGTGGAAAACATCTGCTTGCACAATAAAATGAAGATAGAAATACCTGAAAATCAGAGTCTGTTTCTCCAAAGCCATTGCATGGTTCTTCAGAGCAGCAGTAGTTTGAGTGCTTCGTGTCCCCAACCCCTTGGTGAGGTGTATTCCCGGTGGGTCTGTATTTCCTGAAAGGTGGCATAACTCTGCCATGATGTGCAGGTTTATAATTCTTTTAAGGATAGGCTAAGTTTTACTATCAGGTGACAGTAATGGCATGAGATGTATTTCAGTGCTTTCAGTTCGCAAGTTCAACTCAGCTCACAAGTTTTAGCGACTTTAACCACCCGAGATGTACAGCCCAATAGCACAGCCTATTAGACTTGGCTAACGAGACTTGGCTCCATCTACCTTGGGACTTCTTGCCAGCATAACTTTGGTGAGCTGAGCCATGACAAGATATGATTTGTGGCTGGCAGGGCTTTGCCAGCAGCCACACTGCCAAAGCTGCTGTTGGAGGAAGCTCACCTGGCGCAAAAGCATCTTGGGCCCACTGCTGACCACATCCCAGGGAGAAGCTCATTAATTTGGTAGAGTGGCACCTTCTGCACTGAGCTTTTCACCTGCTGCTGCAGAGAGAATGTTCTGTGGTACCTAATTTATCACATCACATCATGGGCTGTGGTTGCCTCCTTCATCACACTCCCTTCCAAGGCAGCTGTAATAGACATCACCAGCACTGGGTAGTGCAAGACCAAAAGATATTTGGGATGGAGGCAGGAACCTTCAAAACAATTTGGTTGCTGTAATTTGCAGTCTGATCATGCCTTTTTCGCTCAGCAGTATCCCTGACAGGTCCCATACACTGCGTACAGCTGGCCGTGTTGGTCCTGTGCCAAATCAGAATTTCCTGGCGTGAAAAGAATCCTCAGTTGTCTATTTTGAATCCTTTCTGGGCTTCCAGAACAGCACAAATCATGTTTAACTGGGTTGTAGAGCTAACAGTGAATACCTTGAAGCAAACTCATAAATCAGAAGGTGAAAACTGGGTGTTATTGTCCACAAAATACAAAATGGAGTGTCGTATGTTCCCCAAATTACTTTTTTATTGAGCTATATTGCAATGATGATGACTATTTCTGAATGGGGTGCTAACATATATTTTTTTGCTAAGGCACCTAACGATCATGCTGCTCTAAGTCTCTCAGTGGAAGAGCAGAAGCAGGTGAGAGCATCTTCTGCATCACTGTAAATCCGGGCAAACATCATTTGCTGGAGTGGAATTAATCCTCTCATGCCAGTTCAACCCTAGTCACGGACTGGCCTATTATCTGTAATAAAGGCTGCTATGTAATAGCTTGTGGAGAAGTAGAATAGAGGAACACATATTCTTAATAGTAGGGATTTTGCTTGATGGACAAAACCTGAAATCAGAAAAACAAGGCTGACAAAAGGCTTTGATCATGTCTTTCTAAAACCTCCCTAGCACCTGTGCTGGACAAAAAAGGGAAACTGGTTTGCAGGCACAGTTTTCCAGTGACAGGAGAAGTCCAGAGGTACTTAAATAGTAGATTTTGCTCTTCCATCATATTCTGGTAACATCCCAGAGCAAAGGTGCCGATTTCCTAAACAGATAAAGCTGCACTGCCAACTACAGGTTGGTGGCTTGGCAAGTCTTGTCCTGGCTGCCAGCTGCCCTAATGAAACTAATTGGAGGTTCATTGGCAATGTGGAGAGTCCTGTGATCGGAGAGGTTTTGCCATTGAATGTTGACTTTAAAGTGGCAAAACTGCTGCAGGCTGTATTTGGATGGCTCTTAGGCTTTATTAAGTGCTTTTTGGTTGAGTATACTGTGTGATTGCTCCTGTCTTGTCCTCACTTCATGATCCTGCCACTGGAAGAAGTCCAGCTTTACAAAGCAAGGATGTGCTGCCAGCCAACGTTGCCAGTGGAGCCTCTCTCTCACAGGCTCTGTTGTACAGGATTCTGGGGCACACCTGCTAATGGGCCATAAAACATAACAGCAGCAAGCCCAGACACCCCTGAGTTTAAATATTTTGGATACAAAAGGGCATTTATGGGTCACTCAATATTAAAAAAGTATCAGCCCAGCTGCACTGTAGCCCTCCTCCTTGTTAAGCACTTCACAAAGTGCTTCATGATCCTCATCAGAATACCTGGACTCATGCCATCCAGGTGCTTACTGTGATATTCTCTAATCCAGTTTGGTCCATCTGACCAAACTGACTTAAATGATATATATCCTGTCATTGCCATCATACAGGTCAGCAAGGGGAAAGCAGAACGTTTTCCTCCAGCCCCTCAGTGTTGCATAATGACCATTGCTGGCTGATAGGGCTATCATTACACTGATGTAACAGTGTGGTTAAAAGTGACAACGTATTTGACTATTCTGGGAAAATGGCTAAGGGGATCAGAAGACGATGTAGGATTATCGTGATCACATCTGTGTCCATAGCATCATTTGTATTGGAAGGGACTTTAGAGATCATCCAGTTCCAAGCCACCTGCCATGGGCAGGGACACCTTCCGCTAGACCGGGTTTCTCAAAGCTCCATCCAACCTGGCCTTGAATACTTCCAGGGATGGGGCACTCTCTCACCCACCCCTCATGATCAACATGCTCTTCCTCTTTGGGTGCCCATCGGTGTCTGCAACTGCAGCTCTCCCACATCTCTCTGAGGGGTATTGTATTCTCCTGGCCTGGACTGTGAGCCTTGGTCTCCCAAGCTCCTGTGTGGGCTCTGTTTCCACACTGCAACACTGGACTTACTTTGGCACAGCCAATGTCATGCTTCATAGAAAGCTGAATGGTTTGGACAGAACCGGTTTGGAAAATTGCTGGCAGGAGATTATGTCTAGGACCCTTCTTTCAGATCTGGGAGACTAACACTCAGATGCCTGAGTTGAATGGGGCAGAGCAGGCAGCTGTGCCTGGCTATTTCTGTTCTGACTGAACACCCTAACTACTGAGCTGTTGTGGAAAACACTGAATCCCTCAGTTTTACTTTAGAACAATGTAAGGAAAAAGGTGGATACTGCCTGTTTTCATAGAGGCAAAGTATTCCTAATAGCACTGCACTGATCTTACTGCAAGCAAAGGCAGGAACATTTGTTTCCAAGTAAGTTGGCTCTAGCACTCAGACCCCTGACGATTTTAAACATCCCTAACTATGTGTAAACAAAATTTGCCTAAACATAATCCCTCCTTTATCATCCTGACTTCATCTACACACGTAGCTTTAGTGGTGTGACTTTTCTCTTGGCTATGTTACCTGTGGACTTGGGCAGAGAAATGTCTTGAAACGTGTCAATCATCACGCAATAGTTAAGACATCTGCAGCATTTTTTCCCTTGTGTATGTGTGTGTGTGTGCATGCAGCACATTCGAGATCATGAAAATAAAGAATATGAGAAAGTATCCAGAGGTATCAGCCAATAGGTGACCATATGCATGAGCTGCAACATTTCTCACACCAATCTCATGACATGGATTTCCTTGCTTCAGTCCTTTCTCCCAATACATTTTCTGTGCTGAGTGGATAATGTTTCCAAATGGTGACAGGAGGGCATTTTTTCATCATAAACCAATATGCATTTAGTTTCGGGCCACCTTATGTTTTTACAAGATACCGTTTTTCCTTTCAGAAGTCTATTTGGGAGTGAAATTGAATAAGGATGTTTTAATAGTACATGAAGTATGTGGGTGGCTTTGCTTGCTGTGTTTTAGGAGATGCAGCACCTTCAATTTAACAGACAATGCTACGCTTCAGTAGACCATTATATTACTCTACTATTCCTAACATAGCAGTCATATCGAAATTGTATTGCTACATTATACAAGTATGGTTAATTAAACCTAGATAGCAGCTCAAGCTCATACAATATCTGTGTGTGGGCAAAGGAGAAGCAATGAGTTAGGCAAAAAAATACATATTTTAGAGAAAAAGCAAATGAAAAAGAGAGGGAGGGAATGGGGACAGTTAGAGCACTGATGGCAGGAAAGCAGCTGGGTGGTGACCACTGGTGTTGCATCCTGACCCGTGCTCCACACACTGCACCCATGCTGAGTAATTACAGGATCCGTTAATTTTTTGCAACATTATTACAGGAAAAGCCATACCTTACCTCATGGAATTAAAGAGGGACAGTACAAATGAAGCATAACTGGCAGTTTTTAAGATAGATGTTCAGAAAAGGTTTACTTAATGTCTCTGAAGTGCTAGTCATAATAGGGCTGTGGGTTTAACATGTCTTGAGTAAAAAATATGCATGTTCTCTGCACTATCCTTCCTTCCTGCCTCAGCTGGCTTTTAAAGCACTGTTGAAAACAATCAAGCACAAATAGTTGTGCTTGAAAGAAAAGTTGATATTCAGACTGTGACCGTGTGGGACTACAAAAAGTACTTGTCGGGTCTCTGATCGTATTCCAGGGAGGCATGAGAAACCACAGCAATATTACCTCTTGCTGTTGAGCAGGGTACTCTTGAACACACGAAGGGTAAAGCTGTGTGGGAGTCTTATACGGACCTTTGGAGAAAATCAGTCTCAGTATGTCATTTAATGTGGAGTTGCCTGCTGTCAATCACTGCACTGTTATCATTTCAGTTTTCTTTTTATTTGGGTCATTTAAGTCTAGTACCTGAGCTTCAAGAAATAATTGGTGCTTTTAAGTGGTAGCTAAAAAGACCACTTTTCTTTGCACTCTTTTTATTGGTGCCTGTTGACCATAAACCTATAAGGGAAAGTTCACTCTGTCACCAGTCTGTCCTTTAATACCCCATTCATACCAATGGCTTATTTCTATCGAAAACCGATCGAAAGAAATCCCAAAGGCATGGATGATTTCTACATTAGCATATGTTTTCTCACTGGCTTTTTTCTTTTCCTTCTGTTATGGTTCTTGGGAGTCATGTAAATGGCTGGTTTAGATCTGATTTTTAATTATCTTTAAAATGTGAATATGAGACTACCTTGCTTTTCATGCAGCGCTCCTCATCATGTTGTTGGCGAAATTAACCACCAACAGGTTAATATCTTTCTTTTGATAGTAATTGAAGATATTTTTACTAGATGGAGTAAGGAATTCACTAGCAACTTTGCTTGCTGAAAAGGCTTCTGAATCACAGAATAGTTAGGGTTGGAAAGGACCTTAAGATCATCAAGTTCCAACCCCCCTGCCATGGGCAGGGACACC
>JANHGB010040077.1:0-21122 GCA_026283785.1 Coracopsis vasa | reverse complement strand
AGGCAGAAGCTCTTCCCTGTGAGGGTGCTGAGGCGCTGGCACAGGGTGCCCAGAGAAGCTGTGGCTGCCCCATCCCTTGGCACTGTTCAAGGCCAGGTTGGACATAGGGGCTTGGAGCACCCTGCTCTAGTGGAAGATGTCCCTGCCCGTGGCAGGGGTTGGAACTGGAAGGGCTTTAAGGTCTCTTCAACCCAAACCAGGCTGGGGTTCAAATGAGCATTGAAATGCAGCAGTATGTGAGGCAGCAGCACAGAATCTCTGCATCATTTTGGAATTCAGGTCTTGGTATCACCTGGGTAAAACAAGCTCTTCTCTTAATGAAAAATGATAATTAGTCTACATCAAGCAGCCATCGTGCATTGCTAGCTGGAGACACTTCCAAGCTATTTGTCTCAGACAGGGAAATACATGTGCTGAGAGGTGGTTTAACATAGAGGCAGCAGTGCCCATGTCCTCTAGAACAGTGCTCATGCCTGGTCACTGTTCCCTGAGGAGGCTCCACGTCTTTTGCCAGCTCCATCACCAACCCCTCCATGTCTGTTCCTACGGCCGTGTCAGCCTCTCTGGCTGTACAGCCCAGCTCTTGGAGGCAGGATTGCTCCTGAGCAATCCCCACAGATTTACTTGGCTGTGCTCATCTGCCCCTCACCCTGCTCATTCTGCAAGAGATACAGAAGGGAAAAAGAGCACTTCAAGCATGTGTAAGTGTAATTTTTTCTTGGTTTTGGCCCGTTTTCATGGCTTAAGTGCCTTGGAAGTGCTACAGTAGAGACGAGTATTAGCCCCAGGAAACTTTATCACTTGGTTTTGCTGGAGATAGTAAGCTAATAATGAAGAGATCCATTTTCCCAGGGGAAGATGCCCAGTGGCATCTCTCCCTCCCTGTGACCAGCACACATCCAGAGGTGCCCCCACTCCAGGGGCAGTGGCACAGGGATATCACTGTCTGGATGTCACCCGTCAGGGGACCACAGGAGG
This sequence comes from Coracopsis vasa, assembly GCA_026283785.1. Classification (NCBI taxonomy): domain Eukaryota; kingdom Metazoa; phylum Chordata; class Aves; order Psittaciformes; family Psittacidae; genus Coracopsis; species Coracopsis vasa. Next base: position 20,144 of record JANHGB010040077.1, on the reverse strand, counting down.
GAAGCACAGCAAGAAACAGGTAACCCATATGCATCCCAGTACCAACAGGATAGCGCACACGACAGAGGATTCCGGCACTCAGACTGCCCCAGCTCCTGTGGAATTCTGTGTTGGTTTATTCTTCAGAGGGTGGATCCTCACCACATTGTTCCCACAGCCCTCCACAAATTATTTGGATAATAAAGGACCTCCTGTGACACTAAGTACATTTTAATTACAGCATTGTCTGTAATGCATATATCTAATTGCAAATAATGATTTTCTCGTATTCTGCCTGCCTGCCCGTTCCATGCAGCAGATATTATCTTCTGACTCAGTGGTACAGGTTAATTAAAGTTTCTCTTTGAATACCGTTTCAAAGTGAACCACATAATTTCATCTGAGCACCAGCTGTGTTGGCAAAAATGAGTTTTGTTATTTTTTGCCATGCAGGAAAGCTGAGTTCTGAGGCTGCAATCACTGCACTGCTTTCAGCAGTCATTGGCTTGCAAAGGAAGAGGAGAAAGAAGGGTCTGGGTAACATCAGTGGCCAGCAGTTGGTTTGTGTGTTTCTGGCTTATTTTAAGGGGTTTTATTCTCTTCCCTACAAGAGAATTTGAGGTCTTACTTTCAGAAGCAGCATTTAACATATTAGGTGGCCATCAGATGCAGTCCGGTTTGTTGGTATAAATCGCACTCAGGGTTAAGACAATCTGCATGGTCATTCTTGATGTTAACAAAGCTCAGCCTAAGGGTGATCCTGGTCAACTGCTTCCTTCCTCATTTATTGTTCCTTAGGGTGATAAAGAGCAAACACAAGACGAGAGAAAACTGAGAACACAAACATGCTGTTGAATCAAAACAAGAGAGCTGAGGTTCAATACATGGCAATATGAAAACCAGACCAAGAACCCTGAGCAGAGGACAAGAGGAGAGAGACTCATTTCATATGGGAGAACACTTCAAATGTAACTTGTACTGAAAAGTGACCTTTAGCTCTTGCCCTCTGAGCATTATTTCCTCAGAGCAGCAGTATTCCATAGGTCTGACTGTCAGCATCTTACTGCTCCTTAAGACCGTACCTGACACATGCTGCCCACGGGCTCAGAGGTGGCTCCAGGGAAGATGGAGGGGCAGGACGGCAGGGAGAGGGTTAACACGTGTCCCCAAAACCCAGGATACAGCCAGAGGAGGAGCTGGGGCTCCCGGGACCTCCCCATGCAATGCCACAGGCAGAAGTGAGCTCTGCCAGGAGGAAATTGCTGGAGCTCCTCCGAGAGCAGGAGCGACCTTTCCTCTTGGAGAGGGGTGAAGTAAACACCACTTATCCGGGATTTAGTGAGTGGAGACAGCAGCACTTCATCCCTGTGCCACGGCACACGGAGCAGGGAAGCACAGGAGGGATTTTCCCGCTTTTACAGCATAAGCCATCTCTGTCTTTTAGTGCGGTCTTGAGTTGAGCTGTAACAGCTCCTGATGGAAAGATCTTGGCCAGGGCAGGAGGCGATGGGCTTTCACAACCTGCCATAAACCTCTGCACGTGGTTCAACCTTTCGCAAGAGCAGCTGGATCTCTCCTTGCTGGGTTGATATTTTTACTCCATGAAATTTCCTCATTCTCTGTGTCATTTCCTTTTGGAAGGCACCAGGGGACACGCAATCCACGTTCGTTCTATTTTAGGGTTTTTTTCCATCCATAGGCATAAATTCTCCTTCACCCTACAGACAGTTGGAAATCCTGGCAGGAGGAAACCTGACATCTTTTCTTGACAGGGTTTTCTGTTATAAAAATGACATTTCAGTGCCTCACACGCTGCAGTGGTTAGAAATTTTCCATTGGATTTCTCCGAAGCAGCCCAGCACCCAGAAGCTCCATCCCCTTTCACTGCCAGATTCCCAGGGTTAGGAGCCTCTGAAAAGCCGGTTCCCAAGTGCTGTTCTGCTTAGGGACACTCCTGCTCCAGCTTTACATGTGCTTTACTTCAGCATGGTTTATTTCAGCGCTCTCGCCCGCTATGTGCCATCCTGCAGCCTGCTGGAGGCTCTGCTCACTGCAGGGCCAGGGCCACATCCTGATCCTGATCCTGGTGCCCCTCCAAAGGGCCACTGCCCTTCGCTAGCCGTGAAGTCTCCAACCCTCGTGTCTTGCTTGCTGGTTGCAAAGCCTCATGCCTGATGTTGTACCTATGGCTGGATGGGCCCTTAAGATCATCCAGTTCCAACCCCCCTGCCATGGGCAGGGACACCTCACACTAAACCATGTCACCCAGGGCTCTGTCCAACCTGGCCTTGAACACCGACAGGGATGAATAAATTAAGAAACTTCACACACACACATGTATACACAGTACATAAACAAAATAAGGTTATTCCATAATAATGTTATCAGCTTTTACAAAAAATGTACCAAAACCTGGGTTATTCAATACGTGTCTGTATTTTTTCAAAGAAGGTACTATTTAAATGTAAGTTTTGCCATAAATCCTTCCTGGTCTCTTTAATTCCATCCAAAGTACAATAACCTCAGATGTAAATATCCTGCATTCTGGAGTGAGTGCCTTGTAGTTAGAGCCTATAGTAACACATGTCACACTCAGATCTCAACTTATCTGACAGTGATATGGTTCAAGTGCTGATCTGAATTTAATTCAAATTGATTAAATTTTTAAATAAATCTTTAAAAATCTTTAAAAAATATATAAATCTTGATAAAATATATCTTTAAAAATATATCTTACATTGTTTAGATTGGAGAAACATTTTTGTACTCTTCAGCTTCACTTTCCCCTCCTCCCCTCATATTTCTTTTCTTTTCCTTCAGGATCAAAATATTAAAAAGTATAGTTGACTGTAGTGTATTTCTTTATATACTTGTCCAGTGTGCTTTTGACTAGGCTGTAATGATTGGTGAACTACTTGAAATCAAGCAGTCAGCAGTTCTGTCTTGCTCCCCACAAGTCCTGAAGTTGTTTTTATTCCCTCTGTGGAAATGGCTATGTCAGCAGAGAGTACAAAAAGAATCAAATTATACTTCATCTTATTACAAAACCACCTGGAAGTCAGTGGAAACATCCCACTCCTCTTTGCCTTCCAGGTCTTTGATCCACTTGAAAAGCCTCTTTCACTGTCAGGAGGGCTTACCTCCCTTTGCTAACTCAGCACTGCAAGGAAGTATATTTAAACCGAAGGTTAGTCTTGAAGATGCCCAACAGAGTTTTTCCCCCGTGTTTCATCTTCTTCCCAGTTCTTGATTTGGTGGTTCTAGGCACAATCCCAATACTGCCGACTCTAAGTATCAAGAGTCTAAGAGACAGCCTTTTTTCTCTTCCTCCTCTCTAGGAAAAACTGCAAGATTTACTTTAATCACAGGGGCCAGCAAGCAACTGGGGAATCTTTAGGGAAAAACTAAGATTTTCATGTTATTCCATCACTGGATCTCAAAACATTCACGTAACAGGGAGGATTGGCACCACTGCTGACTCTAACAGGTCGCGTTTCTTGTGGGACTTCAGGGCTTGGGCTGATAACAGCCCATCCATGTCAGCTCATTAACTTCACTGTCAGAGTGGCTGCAGACAGCATCTGACCCAATTTCTTCCCTTCCTGTTTGGCCTCTCTGGGACACCTGCCTCCTGGGGCAATTGGAAATGGTGGGAATGAAACACAGATTGGGAAGCATTACAGGTTTATTCACTGGCCTCCAGGATCCACCCTACTATAAAGACTCTCTTGCTCATATACAAGGAGGCACAGGAACACACACGTGCACATTAAGGCTGCATCGCTGTGACCAGACAACCGCCTCTCAGAGCTCTTGCTTGTCTGTTTAATATTTGATGGCTATTTGGAAGTCAGCAGAGAGGAGAGTTATGTAATTCCTATTAGAAGTTAGGGTTTGATAAAGCGTAAGTCGCGTTTCTCATTATGAGAAATAAACTGCATTTCTCATTCCTTTGCATCCCGTGCTAGCCTTTGATGTCTGTACATGGCCCTCACTGCAGCTAAAATATCTTGTGGCGTGTACTTCACAGCTGTGTAAAAAAACGAGCGTGTTCTTCCCCCTGCCAGTTATGGAGGTGCAGAATGATGTCAGTTTGAGGTTGAAAGTGCTTTTCTGCTCTACGACCAAACAGCTGTGCTCTGAAAGCTTATTATTGCCTTTTCTCCAAACCCAGTTGCAAGGAGATTACTCTGTTCCCATTTCTTCTCCTGCCTTCCCCATAAACTTAACACCTCCCTGCTTGCTTGCTCTTACTGCAGTGCTACAGAGGGATTAAACAAAGTTCATCTTCCCTTTTTGCCTTGATGCTTTACTGCATTTGAAAATAATATGGGATTGTGATAAATTGCACTCTGAAGAAACCAGGAGCTTAAAAGGAGGCTTTAAGTTTTAGGAAAAAATTGAAGTGTCCAAAGCAGCAGGGAAAAAGAAGATAATTTGAATGACTGTAACTCCCTTCACTTCTGCGAAGCTGAGATTCTCTCCTGGACCCATCCCTCTCCCTCATCTATGTTCTTAAAGAAAATCTCTGGCTACTGTTGTGCTCTCTGTTGCTACAACACTACATTCAGTATTGTAAGCTTTACAGGGTGGGAAAAATAGCTAGCATGACCTTCAGTCTTGGGTATCCTTCTTCCTTTATCTTTTAGAAATACTTCCCCAAATGCAGTGTTTATTTTAGCTTTTTATTTCATGTGGTGTTGAAGCCAGTCCTGTGATTTCATGGGGTTTTTTTTAAGTTGGTAGATTGAACTTCAGGTGATAAAGGCTCTACTTTATCCTGTAAACCAAACTGCCTTTATTAAACCCCAGGGCTTATCATAAGGCTTCAGACTTTTCTCTTCTACCCTCCTAAAAGTGAGTATCGTGGTTGAGAGAAGGAGCTAATTGATAGTGGAAAATATCTGGTTTTCCACTTGCACTTGGAGGAAGGGGTTTCTGGGGGGAGAGGGCAACTCAGTCTCCCTCGCTTGTGCAATGCTTTCTGGTTCCTGTGATGTGGCTGCCTGTCCTGCATGAACTGAGACAATCCATTCATTTGTTATAGGCCACCAGGCGGCTATTACGTACACTAATGGCTTTCAGTCACTACTGATGTAGGCTGAAGTTGAACCCTTTATGGGCTTTGTGTCTGGGGATAATAGATGAGCGTGGCAACCAGTTTCCAGCTTACCAAATTGAACTATTTTGCTTTATCAGCACATGCTTGCTTTTTACAAATCTGCTCCAGAGTGGTTGCTGGGCATCAAGAAAAGATATCTGTTTTAAGATATCCTGATAACTGTTATCAATATTGCAAATGGCTTTACATGATATGCACTAGGGAGGTTTATTTCCTTGTTTGGACTTGGGGAAATATGTAATTTTGCAAAATAGAAAGGCTATATTATTTTAAGGCGTGACTGTATTAAGTATCTGGTGTGCTTAATTTTAAGTTTTAATAAGCTTGAACTAATCAAAACTCGGATTATTTTGTTCATAAGAAAAATACTTCTACAGCCTCTGTTTTCAGCTGCCAAATTCCAAACATCTCAAACAGACTGATTTTTAGAGGTTTCTTATTACCTAACCTTTGAAAATAAGCATTGAGTTATCCTAAAACTGAGGCTTTTTAAAACCATCTTTGACACATACCTGAATGTGCTTAAAAAATAAAGCTGTCTTTTGAGAGGGCAGGAGTTGATTTATGCTTCCCCCTGTTCTTTGGAAAAGAAACTATATGTGAGATAATTAATTTCTACTCTCTACGGCTAAGAAAGTTTTTTCACAAAAGAAACCCATTTTTTCTAAGAATATACCACAATACCGTGCGTTTTGCAAATAGAAGAGGTGATTTTTTTATGACTTACAAAGACACACACAGGTCTTTGTGAAGGTAGGGTCATATGCAAGTGAGTTGTGATACAGGATTTGGTGCCACAGAGGATAAACCCATGAAACTTGCCATGGGATGTAGTTGAAACTGTGTGTTTAGCAGCATTAAAAGAGGGGTTGGAAGTTTATGAGAAAGTTTGCAAGATCGATCCAGAATTCTTGTAATATCTGTGTGTTGTGGTTTAAACTCAGCCGGCAACTAAGTACCATGCAGCTGCTTGATCCCTTCCAACCCCCCCTCCCTGATGACTTGGGGAGGAGAATCAGAAAAAAATGTAAAACCCATGGCTCAAGATAAGAACAATTTCATAACTAAAATAAAGTACAAAATATTTCTAATACTGGTAATAATGAAAGGGAAATAAAATGAGAGATAAACAAACAAAAAAACCCAAACCAACATTGATGCACAGTGCAACTGCTCACCATCTGCCGACTGGTACCCAGCCCAACCTGAGCAGTGATCGGTCTCTTCCGGGTGACTCCCCCCAGTTTATACACTGGGCATGATGTGCTGTGGTATGGAATACCCCTTCGGCTAGTTTGGGTCAGGTGTCCTGTCTCTGCTATCTCCCAGCTTCCTGTGCCCCTCCTCACTGGCAGAGCATGAGACTGAAAAGTCCTTGATCAGAGTAAGCATTACTTAGCAACAACTAAAACATTGGTGTGTTATCAGCACTGTTCTCAGACTAAAGCCAAAACACAGCCCTGCACCAGCTGTTAGGAAGAAAATTAACTCTACCCCAGCCAAAACCAGGACACTGCCAAAAAAAAGATCTGCAGTTCTTGTTGAAATAGGCATCCTGAGACTCAAAGAATATACTACTAAACTAGTTATTACGAGAACTGAAGTTTTTCAAATTGTAGTAATATATCTTGCATGCTTTGCAGAATATATTAGTATGTGGCATGAAAAAATATGAATCAGCTACGTGAATTAGATTCCTATGCAGTGTCTAATATATTAGGTAGAATCTGCTTTGTAAGTTACTTTAAATACCTCCAGCATCAGAAAAACAAAGCTCAGCTCCTGTCAGTGCATATTCTGAGCTGTTGCCATGAGAATATTCAAGCCAACAAACAAGCTAGACCCAGCAACTCCTCTCTCTCTAAAGATTTTAGGACTCTATTAAAGATTTTAAGAATAAAGAATGAATATTCTAAAGGTGGTATTGGGTGTACAAATTGACAATGTGTGCAGCTGCTGAATATGCATTCAAGTCATGTAGGCAATAAAACAAAAATCACATTGACTTAAGTAGTATTTTGTAATCTCTGGGAGTTGGTGGTGTCTGGGCATAGGAACTTGGAAGGAAACCCCATCTGGGATCCCTTCCCCCTCTGAACAAGTAAAATTGGATATAAATATTCATAGGATATAGCAAGCAATGGCTTGTAAAAAGCAGGTAAATGTCAGAAGACTGAAATACTGGAAGAAATTAGAAAAATACAGATGTGGCAAAATCTCTTAGTCAAAAACAAGTGATTGCTAATACAAGAGGCTATGATGTGTCCTGAAGTGACTTCAGAATGTCTGAAGAAGCAAGAAAGGAAGAGGTTGCTGCAGAATATTACAGGGTTTGGGTTTTTTTTCTATAGAAAGTGAAAATTGTGTCCATTCCTTTCAATTCTATCTGGAAGTCTAATAGAAGATATTATCTCTCAATACAAGCCTTGTCTTTCATAGAAAGATCTACACGCCTCTGTGACAAGAAATCCATTAAGCAGATCTAATTAGACATCCATGCCAGAATGTCCCCCGAATTAATGAAATACATTCTAGTCAAAAGGAAATCTCAGAGGAGCACCTAAACGGGAATAATGCTCACTAAGTTATCTTTGGTTTCCTCCCTTCCCTCTCATAATGAAAATGTTCAGGCAGCCAGAATTAATAACAGTGTGAATGGCAAATAACAAGTCCCAGAATGCTGGAAGTAAAAGCAAGTTGGACTTGTGGCCCTTTGACAAAGTAACTGAAGGTGTCAAATTGAACATGTCAGACAAAATGATTGAAGCCTAATGCTGCCTGATACATCCTTCCTATTTGCATATAGCTCTCTATTTTTTTATTTATAGTTTCTCAGTATTCCAGGTTATAACATGTCAAACATAACTAACATAGCAATTTAATCAGGAATTGCATTGTGTCTCATTTAAGGCTGAGTTTAAGATCCATCCCCCTGTACTTGGCAGTGGTGAGGCTGCACCTCGAATACTGTGTTTACTGTGTTTAGTTCTGGGCCCCTCACTGCAAGAAAGACACTGAGGTGCTGGAACGGGTCCAAAGAAGAGCAATGAAGGGTCTGGAGAACAAGTCCTGTGAGGAGCAGCTGAGAGATTTAGGGTTGTTTAACCTGCAGAAGAGGAGGCTCAGGGGAGGCCCTAATGTTCTTGATAGCTACGTGAGTGGAGGTAGCAACAAGGTGGGTGGCAGTCACTCTCCCAAGTAACAAGGACAAGTGGAAATGGCCTCAAGTTGTGCCAGGGGAAGTTTAGATTGGATATTAGGAAAAGTTTTCTCACTGAAAGGTGTTGACAAGCGTTGGAGCAGGCTGCCCAGGGAAGTAAGTGGTGGATTCACCATCCCTAGAAGTATTTAAAAAATGTTTAGATATGCTTAGGGACGTGGTTAAGTGGTGGGCTTGCATTGTTAAGGTTAATGATTGGACTTAATGACCTTAAAGGTCTTTTCCAACCTAACTGATTCTACCACTCTATGAGGAATAGAAAAGGCATGAGGCAGTCTCCCGTCCCTTTCATGCACACATGAGCCCCTCCACATTAGGGTCCCTGCAGCTAGGGACAGTCCGAGCCTCAGGACCTGCCATCACATCTTGAGCCAGAACCTTCCTCTTCCCATCTTCAGTGGGTGCCTCTAGGGGAGCAAGGATGGATTTGCCTTGTTTACCTTCACTTGTCTACTCCACTGCAGTGGGCTGTTCTAGAGCTGAGTTTGGATGTGTGAGCCCTGGGGAACCTGAAGAGGGAGAACCTACTGCCCCAACGGACCAAGTGCCACAGGTGACATCCTCTGCCTGGACACGTGGATGGTTTTCAAGGCTGGCCTCCAGGTTAGGAGTACTCACAGCTTTGCATTGCTCGGTTCAGTTGTTTGGCTACGGCCAGCACCATGCTGTGTACAACTGTGGACATTTATTTGACACCTCCTGTTTTGAGTATAAGTTTCCTGCCCTTGGCGAGAGCAGAGTTTCCATCAGATACTCTAACAACACAGAACGCAGTTTCTATTGCCTTGATTATTTTTTAATTCCTGTGAAAAGCAGCCACATCTGCTCTAGCATCAGTAAATAAGCTGCACACATTCATGGCTTTATTCCCTCATAATATTTGTCCTAGGTAAGGCCTGGTTGATAATTATTCTGGCCCTGGTCCTTCCTTCCTCATTTGTGTTCAAACATACCGCCAACGTAGCTTTACTCAGCACACAGAAAAGAAGCAGTGTCAGGCCTTCTCTAGCTGTTCCATTACTTTTGACTGACAGCTTAAATTAAAATACTGTACTTTGCTGACTTTCATTAAAAAAGTAATAACAATTACTGATTGGGTGGAGGGGAAGAGAAAAAAGTATCAGCCTCCAAACATGAACTTTCCGATGCTTTGAGCAAGAAGTTGTGACATACACAGCATAAATAGCGTCACCCCTTCTTCATATTTGTAGCTGATGCAGCAGAGATTACAGCACAGACAAAACTACACCGTAGCATGCCAGCTGCCCTGTTGTTCCCAGTTTGCACTGCCTCTGGCAGCTAGGAGTAAGATGTCTTTTGGATAAGCAAAATAGCTAAGCCTGAGGAATGTTAATCTTTAGGGACTCATGCCATTTAACTATATTTTATTATGGGAGGGAGGAGAGAGGGACGAAGACCGTACTTTGCAGTTTTCTGCATTACTCTGTGTACTGTGCGTGTGTGTGTGCACGTGCGTATCTGGGTGTGTGCTTTTTCTGTGCACTTCTCAACCACATTTGATGCTGGCTTTCCCTGACACCTCACAAGCCTTCGGAGGCAGCTAGATAAAAGACCATGCAGCAGGAACTGTCTCTAGCCAAGGTCTTGTCTTTGAGAAAATCATTTAGCTGCCTAAAATATTCAAAAAGGACAAAATCGCTTCATGCTATCAAAAATAATCTATCAAGGAAATTGCTTAGCATGCGCTATTGGTTGCAATGTGCGAGGCTACGTATACATTTCTTTTGTTAAACCAGGGGATTAATTTAGGCTTGGCACGTAATGAATCAAGGAGATTTATAAATAATTGCCTTGAAGATAAGTCACAAAAAGGTCTTACATCTGCTTCTTTGTTAGTGCTTCTGGAGTGTAGTCATTTTAGGAAAGACTGAAACTGGCTGATGTGGATGATATTTTCTCTCTTTCTAGTGATCTTATGCTGAGCAGTTGTGGTGCTTCTGAGCAGTGCTTGCAGGAATTAGGAACTGCATGCACTCCTCTTGTCTGATGGACGTCCAGTCCCTACGATTCAGAGTTACCCCTGAATTGTTGGAAACTGTGGATCTGGTTGTGAAGGGGAACTCAGTCCTCATGTTAGAGGATAATGCTTTCAGTAATGTCTCTCCCCAGCCCCAGCGCCGGATAGCAGACATCCTCCAAGCCTGGCTCTTGAGCACAGTAAATGCACCTACTGCAAATTTTCAGTGTCCAATAGATGTATTTCTCACATCCAACTGGGAGACGTGCAGGCTAACAGACACACAGGCTGGTCCTGCATCTCGATAGAGTGAAGGGAGTGAAGCTGGAGCAAAACCCCAGCTGCAGGGTGGAGAAGTGGCTGTAAATGCACCAAATTCTGTGCTCTCCTCCTGGGTGTGTTTTAACCTCTCTGCAGAAAGGCTCTCGTAAATCCCAAACAGCAGCCTGAGAGCTGGGAGGGACCTGCTGACATGAGATCTTTCTAAATCTGCCCTTTGGAGATGGGGGAAGGACAACAGTAAAACCACCAGTATAATAGAGCCACCAGAAACTGCTAACATTTCTTCAGCGCAGCCCCTGCTTCCAGATGAGCCTAAGCTGTTTTCCTTTCTATTTTTATTTAATTACCTTTTCTTGGTTCTCAGTGTTTCCAGAGATTACTTTGTCCTTTTTTCATAAGCCATCAATTCACGCTGTGATCTGAGACACTGAGGGAAAGGAGGATCTGATGCCAAAATGTTAACAGATTTAAGGTATCAAGAGGCAAGTCACAGGAAATAACTCATTTGTTCAAGCATTCAGAGCAAATATTTATAAATTTCTTCAGAAATAATTCCTACTTCCCAAAGCCAAAAAGCAAAAGACAGCTTTTCTGAATGTATTGAGGCTTGTATGGATAACTAAGAGGAGATAACTATGGATAACTATGCTGGAGAACAGGAGAGGAAGAAGCAATCTGCTTTGAATTTGTACAAGTTCTACCTTAGAAATTAAGTAAAGTAGGATGTGCTATGTCCAGGAAAAAGGACTTGGATTATGAAGACTCTACAAAAAAAAAAAGGCCTTTCCTGACTAGCTGCATGTACCCTAAAGTGAATGAAATGTCAGAATCAGGAAATGGAAAGCTGAATACTTTGGAAATAGTCTTCATCATAGTTCTCTTAGGAAACAACTGGTTACTAGGCCTAATTGAGGAATATTTGCTAGGCTGGAAAGGTGTGATGAGAAAAATGAATGTTTGAGTGAAAAACTGGAAATCAATGTACTCCTTTTTTTTTCATAAAAAGTTGAAATTTTCATGAGGTCAAATCTAATTGCTGTATTTTGTCAAAATAATTTTAAATAAGGTGTTCAAACTTTTAATTGGTGCAGCTACATTTAATTAATTAATTTATTTGCTGATTTGCACAGATGCAAGTCAGAGCAGAACCACTCATATTCTGTCTTCTTAAGTATACGCCACTATTGCTGGGAAGAATGCATGAGCCACTGTCGTGTTCATCCGCATGCAACTGGGAGTGGACTTCAAGCACTCTTACACAAAAATAGCAAAAAAGCAAACCTAACTAACTTATTTTTGTTCAAAAGTCGTTTATGGGCATTCTCAATTTGGAATAAAAGTGTGTGGAACTGAGAAAAACCTCAGTGAATTTATACGAAATCCAGCACACAGCTCATGCGCTATTTGTGAATGCACTAGGAGAATCAGAAGTTGCAGAAAAGGGATGTTTTCAGCTCCCATCCACTCCACTGGTGTCCAGCTATTGCTGACCGGTTTGAACTGTGGTGGGCTGGCGAGGTATATCTCGTACAGGGAGAGAGGGACCCAATGGTGGGATGTAGGCAGTCCTTGGACCCCCATCACTGGTGTACCCTAGCTCTTCTTGGCTCATGCTATTAGGCAAGTACCCATTACATGGTTCTATGTAATGGACACATAGAGACACATCAGCGTAAAGGACTTGACATCATGAATGAAGGAAGCTGAAAGACCTGTACATGAGGTTAAGATACTGATTTATCTAGGTCATCATAGGTCTATCTATTAACGTACATATTTTACTTGAGGAGAAGTTTATTTTGGCTTAGCTGGATCCTGAAAAAAACCCCAAACCTCAACACCATCACAAAGACACCATTCTCCCTGATGATACTGCACAAAAATAAACCCTGCTTCGAAATTGCATTAAATTTGCTCTAAAACCAATCTGGAATAAATATGGTTAAATCAATGTGAGTATTGATGAAGTATTACTCTCTTACAGTTGACAGGATTAGGGCAAATTTTTCGTGCATTTCCAACTTGTCTTTCCTTAGCGTTTCTGGATTAGCAAAGGGACGCTCGTTGCCAGGTGCAAACCAGGTAGATCTCACACTCACTACTAATGGGCTGCAGGAGTCTTCATGTGCAGCTTATGCTGAGGTACTTTAAATTCACCCTGCTGAACGTAAGCTTAGTATAAAGCCTTAATGTGATTTTGAGTATTGCTGGAATGCACTTTTGGCATGGATTACAGTAGTTATTTTAGCAGTGCAGAGGGACATGAAATTATAGTTTAGGGCAGAAAAAACAATGAGGTTATAATATGCTGTTGAAACTGCTGAGAAATAGAGGTAGGCATAGTATGACTGTTTACACTGAAATATGGCCAGGCAACCAGACAAATTGAGTGTCATCTCTTGAGCAGAGGCAATGGTTAACCTGGTTTGGTTCTCTGGGCAGAGCTATACAGTGACCCTAGGAGCAGGCTGTGCTGTGGGTTTGCTGCTGACTCAGAAGCAGAGGTACCAGGTCTGGGATTGCCAACAGCACTTTGGGCAGCACCTTTTGTTTCATTTCAGCGTTTCCCTTTCAAAGACTGCACTACCTCAATGTGCTTATGTTCTCAGATGTGATACAGTCACGGTCCGATGTAGTATGGCTTCAGGCAGTGAAAGCCATAACTGCTTTGCCTGTGAAGTGGAAAGTATGTATAATGCACATGGTATCAGTGACTAGTGTTTTATTCATTAAAGGCATCCTGGTTTTATACCATTATGTCCTCAGCAGACCAGGCAGAACATATGCTTTGAATTGCGATCCAGAGGTTTAGTATACATTTCAGAAGGTCTGATGTCATCTTCAACTGCACAGGGCATTAAAATATTTTACAATTGATGCACACATGAATACCCATGTGTATGAAAATAATTCATACCCTAATTTAGGGGCACTTGTACTCTACTCAGACTCTAATTAAGGGTAGAATACAGGGCACACCAAGTGTCAGATGTCATGAACTGGCAGAGATTTTGCTTGTCAAGTTGCTGGTCCTGGAAAAACTTCATGGTGCTTCCCTTTGCCTTCCAACTGGTTCTGCTGTCAGTAGCACTACTGTGTACAATATCAGGCTCACATACATCAAAAAGAGCAGACTTCATGGGTCTCGATTTCCTAACCTTTCTGCAAGCCTCAGTCTGCAATGTAAGCAAATAAAATGGAGATGAGAGGCTGGAAACCAAACAGAACACAAGTGAAATGGCCCTGCCACCCAAAACTCCTGTTTGCTCTCTCTCACTGGTGCAAGCATTTCTATTTTGCCTATGATGATTGTAAAAACAAATTGCTTGAGCTTCTTCTGTAAATTTTAGTGCAACTTTCCTCACGGTTTCCTTTTGTGTTCCAGTCATATCTGATCTCTTGAAGCACAGGCTATCTTTTTATTAAACCCTTTTTATTTTTTCTCCAAGCCTTGATGGCCAATATTTGTACACCGTGTCACTAGGCATACGTAAAATTGTATTTCATATGATTCTTGAATATATGAGTATTAAATGACTACTCTATAGTTAAGCACTGTAAATATTATTGTAATCAAATAGTCATGCCTGGTTCGGATCCCAGTCTTTTATGTCTGACCCGTGAAGCTGCTCCCTTGAGAAGCTCAGCCCATTTTGGTGGGACAAGTCCTGGTAGCAGAGCCAAATGCTGCTGCCTCTGATTCAGAGGTTGCAAATCACCTTGTCACACCCTGGCTGAGTCCCAGGGAGTACTGCTCCTGGGAGAACTCAGCATGTTGACTCTGTGCATACAGGGAGAAAATTTCTGTGGACTGTTTCTCCAAGTGCTGTTGATTTCATTCTGGGGAGAAAGGGCTTTAATTGGGAACTTCGTGTACTCATGTGATTCCTTTTTGTACTGACCAAAGCTGTCGCTTACTGCAATCTACTTCGCAACCAGTCTTAAACGTTGTTCCCAACACCTGAGCATTTGAAGCAAACCTCTTCCTGACAGATCGGAAGGGTAAAAAGCCATAATCCAAATTGCATCTCTTCACTTTTAGTATGTCTTTAAGGCAGAGTGCCTCAAGTGGTACAACAGGCTGTGGGAGGTCTCCTTCATTGGTTTAATTAACATTGCTTTGCTTGGTTAAAACTGCTGAGCTCTGTGTTCCACCTAAACTGAAATAAACTACCCTTAAAACAAAATACCCATTTCCAAAGAGGAATTAACATGAATTTTAAATTAAAGTTATGAAAATCTGTGTTAAGTTTAAATGTTAGAACTTGACCATATAACAAAAGTCTAATGTTAGCTTTACAGATGAGGGACTTGCCTGTCTCTCTACCAGTATTTAAGAATATTCTTGTTTCTTCTGGTTCTTATTTACAACTTCCCTGATTCTCTTATTCCCTTCTCTCTCCTGGCAGTGCTCTTCTGGCTTCTCACTGATGCTAGTGGCCTTTTTTCTCCCCACCCACTTGTTCTAGTCGCCATTCCAGCTCTTAGTGGCTGAACAATGTCTCTTGGACATCATCTTTACATCCCCTCCTTAGAGGACAAAGTATACTTTTTCCTTTTACAATCCTAAAAAAGTATAGAGGGATTTATGTGATGAACTTCTGCCAAACAATTGCTTTCAGAGCACCATTAGTGAGGGCCTCTGCTTTCAGCTTTTTAACATATGACCTCAGCACATTGAAATGACCTTTTCAGACGTTGGAAAACTCAACAAGATGTGAAAAGAAGTCAAAGTGAAAGCCCAGGAGTGTGTCATAACAACACTTAACAACTGGCCTCATTGCAGAGCTCCTCAGGAAAAGCACATTAAGACTGGAACACCACACATTTTATACTCAACATTTTATATTCTTAGGTTACCTTAGTACTGAGATGTTATTAACGCACCAAATCACTGGTTGTGTCTGAACAGGATCACAAGAACTGCCTGTTAGAAAAGTGTACAACTAAAATAGCTCTCTCTGGGAGGAAGCTGACCAGTCTATTTTGGGAAAATACTGTAATTCAAAGGAGGAGAACATTAACTGAATATTTTCTCTAGTATTTGCTAGCTGCTAACCTTTATGAGGGGGCAGCCCACCTAATTTGTTTTGCAGAGGCCCCCTCCATGCAGTCAGAGGAGAGGAGTAAGCACTTTCCAGAAGGCAGTTTGATTTCAGGCTCTTTTCAAGAGAAAATCCGTCTATCACTCTTTATTGCCGAAATACAGAGGCAAGGGTGGCTGCACATCCAATCTGGGGGCCTCAAGTAGGTTTCTGAAGTCAGGAGGGATGACTCTAAGCCCATATTCATAGCCATACTTGTACCCCTCGTGGCTTTTTCACTTTTCACAGCTGAATTTATACAAATCCAGACATATATTACAACAACATATCTATGCTAATCTGTGTAAATCTTCAGATAATAACCTAGCTGAAGTGTCATTTATTCTCCAGCAATTCTAAATGAACTAGTCATAGTCTCCCACGGTAATACATTTGGAGAATGGTTAAATGCTACCTAAAATATAGACAGGGATGTGGCAGTGGCTGTGTTAAGGAGAGCTCATCCAGGAAAGACAGGACTTGTAGGCTGCTTTCGGGGCGAAGAGGCAGGAAAGCCTGTCCAGTGTCTTGCCAAGCATCTGTAATTTGTGTTTTATTCTTTGTTCAGTTGTCTCTATGGGATGGGGCTCACTGTTTCCCATCCAACTGGCAAGGCAAGGTTCTTGTAAGCTTCTTGAAAACATCTGTATGTTTGTGTAGCAAGGGACCAGTGCCTCTTTGGTCAGGCCCAGAGTTTGTAGCTGACTTTTCATGATAAGAGATGAAATTTCTAGTGCATGAAGGAAAGCTAATCATCAGAGTGAAGGCGAACATACATGATACTAGAAGCTTGGATCCCACCACTGTGCAGCTTAGGACAACCAGATGCTTTTGAGGTCCTCAGGGGAGGAATGTGTGAAAAGGAAAAATTGGAAATTAAAGAAATGTGATCGGATGATGGGAGCAAACCAGAAGACATGCAACCTGGCTATAAATTTGAACCCCTTTTCAGATACCCACTGAAAAAAATATGGGAGAAACTTCCCCTGGCAGAGCAGAAGAGAGAGGCACTGGAGAGATACTTAAAGGGTTACAGCTTGTGGAGTGAGAAAGCAGTCTGCTGCTACAAGGCTCTTCAGTCATCCTAAAATTCAGCTATCACCAGCAATGCTATGTTTAGTTAAATGAATAGAGAATTCAGCAAGAAATCTGTCAGCTGTCTCCCTAGCATAAAAACATGAAATGAAACTGTAAGGCTGGCAAGTTTCCACCAGTGGTTATCAACAATAGAGAAAATTATTTGGGCAAATGTAGAATTATGCAGATTATAGAAGACGTCAAGCAAGGACATGGAGAAAAAACAGTGTGATTTTCTTAGATATTATATCAAGCAAATGAGTGAAAAAATACAGAAAGTAGAAGACACAGGGTTTGGATAGTTGGCTGCAATACTGAGGTGAAACTGGAAGTTAAGGTTCTATGGAAAATTATATGTCACTTCCCACCCAGATCAGAGAGTCCTGTATATACAAAGTAGGAGGAAAAGGGGGTAGTTTTCACTCTTGGAAACTAGATACTACATCAAGGGAGATATAAAACTGAAAACAAAAGAGAGAGCAGTAGAGTTCAAACTTAGATTTTTTTTGCAAACAAATTGAGTCAATGTGGTACTGTATGTCAGATAAAGTGATAATCTTAGTCCTTGGAAACTGTGTTAGTAGTTCAGACAAGCCATAGGAATACAACATTATCCCAGAAAAAAAGGTGCAGTTATGGTATAAATGCCATTTCTAAAATCTAATAGGTTGGTTCCTAACACTAAAATATTCAGATCATTGACTTTTATCTTGTTTATGAAAGACAGAGAGGGCAAGAAAGGTGCTAAGAGACTAAGGAGAGTCTACGCAGTCTGCATAAAGCCAGTACTGCATGTTGGATGAATATGGATAACTCAAAACTTTGGGATCTTGAAAGCATGTGGATCAGTATTAATCAGCAAAGATTTGGTAAAGAGTGTGGTGGTCCTCAGGTTGCTCACCACATTAAATCAAAGAGCAAAATCTGTTAGGTGCTGCTTAGATTTTTGTCTGTGATGGCTGGAAGGAAGAATGGCAGCGATGCAGGGCATCACAGTGGGAGACATGCTGCCTCATGAAGACAGTGCTAACAAGTTATTGAACTTTGAATAAAAGATAGATAAGAATATCTTACTTCAGGAACTAACTGACTTCTACCCTAGTGGCTGGTGAAGAATTTGATCATAGCCTGATTACCTTCCATGTGAGCATACAGGTACATGGTGTAAAAGAACAAGTAGTATATATGCTTTATTCCTCAGAGGGGTCAATACACAAAGCTAAGGAAAACTAGTAGTAAAATAAACTGTGAGAATACCTTTTGCTATAAAATGCAGTTTTAAAAGGGGATTTTATTGGATGAGCAGATACAGATTGTCTTACAGAGTGGGACACTATCAGCTGAAAGCTGTTTCAGGATTATGAGGAAGGCAGCAATTAGAAATCAAGAAGCAATATTATAGCAATATGGAAAAAAAAGAGTAGGAGATGGTAATCAATATAAGCTAGAAGTTACAAAGTGTAGAAAATTGATGAAGGAAGCTAAAGACATCAGGGCAAAATCAATGGTTAGCAGAGCTTGGGACAGTAAAGATTATTTAAGTATCTTGGAAAGAAAAGATATCCTAGCAACAGTATCAGGCATTACTTGGTGGAGATGACAAAGTTGTTAATGATGCAGAAAAGAGTAATCATCAATAAACATTTCTGTTCTGTATTTTTTCTGGGAAAAAAAGCAAGGCTATGTGTATGAATCAGGTGATGGTGGTAAAGTACTTTCCAGCTCAGTGGTGACAAAAGAGAACATTATGCCTCTGCTAGGTTAGAGTAGACTTACAGAGCATGACTTGCTAAACTGATCCACTCAGGAGGCATTAGTAATGTCTTCTAATAAAAAGAAGCTGTGTAAATGAAGGCAGTAGGCAGAGGACTCACCTTTCTATGTGGACAGGGTTCTAGGATATTATGATATTTTAGAGGTTCTAAGGGGGTTATAGTTAGTAGACTGCAAGACACTCAGGAAAGGATCAACTTACAGACTCCATTTCAATTTCTATGCTTATCGTGTTTGTATCTTCTTGAAGGTCCTATTGTATTGAAAAATCAACAGAAAGTGGACATGGTGAGGACCAGACTTAAGAAGCACAATCTTAGCACAGCCTTACCTTGGCTGAATCATACAAGTAGAGCTGGAAATGGATTTGACTCTGGATATGGGGGACTTAACGCATGGCCACATTAGTATAGTTAAGGGACCAGATTATACTGAGAAGTTATGTGAAGAGTAAGATGGCAAAAAGATTTGAGATGGCATTTTCAAAAGGGCTCAGCTTTTCTCTTACTTTGCTACCATTTGGTTTTCATAGGAACAGCCATTTCAACAGTGAATATATTTCAGAATCCTTCCAGAAATCTGCTCAGAACCAATGCTCTTGTTTTGAAAACACTCAGGGAACTAAAACAGTGGTAACAGAGATGAAAACTACAGGAAAGAATCTGTTTTGAGTGATAGATCGCTTCAACTTTCTGCTTATCATCTGTACTTCACCACAGAGCTATTGATGCCATAGCACAGAATGAAATTCTCTGTCCTGGTCATGAAGGTGGCACGAAAACCTCAGCAGAATTTGTTGTGTTTTGTATTAAATAATGTTAGGACAAAAATAAAAACCTGCTAATGGCTGAGGTAATTTAACAGCTAGGAATATTTATAGTTTATGTCCCTCCTGGGGCTTCCCTGTTAGAAGAATTATTTTGTGAGAAGAGAATTGGTCATTAGCTGAGTCTCTTCATATACTGCAGCAAATCGTGCAGGGCCAGCCCTGGCACCCCAGCTCCTCCTTCTTTCTGATGCTGCTTTGCAAGCACCAAAACCTTGTGGCTTTCTCTTCTGGATCTGTCTGTTCCCAGCAGGCCATTATTTCAGAAGGACACTGTATATTGAACGTCTGCTTTCCTGGGGCTTGCGCTGTTGCTAGCTACACCCTTTTGAGCTCATGTTGACCCTTGAACTCTTGAGTCAGGACACCATGACAGTAAGATTTAACGTCTTGCAATTTGACTTTTTGTAATGGTCTTCTGGTTTGGAGTTATTGGGGTACAATTACATCATGTTCTGAAGCTCTGATGTTTAGTCACTGCTTCTAGAAATTAATTTATATAATATTTTCCATAATTAGTTTTTTTTACATTTAAAGTACGTATTTAAAGTAAAGTGGTTACTTCAGGTAGCTCTCATTAACCTGATACCCCACATTATAAATACATCTAGCTCGAATTGTTGGTGTGTGTTTTCCATAACTTGGCTTCATAGAGTCAGAGAATCATAGAATAGTTTGGGTTGGGAGTGACCTTTGAAGGTCATCTAGTCCAACCTCACTGCAATGAACAGGGACATCTTGAACTAGGTCAGGTTGCTTAGAACCACATCCAGACTTTTCTCATATAAATCCATGTCCTGCCA
>JANHGB010040074.1:12748-39560 GCA_026283785.1 Coracopsis vasa | reverse complement strand
ACCCGCTGTTCTACCCGCCCCTCCCCCGCGTCCTGGGTCGCCGCGGGCCTCGCGGGAGGGCCCCAGTTCCGCCCAAGGCGCCGGCAGGGCCCCGAGGTGAGAGCAGCGCGCCCGGCCCGTTCGCGGGAGGAAGCGGGGCTGGGGCTGAGGCTGCAGCAGCCGCCCCGCGGCCTCTGGCGGAGCTTCGTCCTCGGTTCCGGGTGCCGGGCGTTGGCGTGGCTTTGCCCGGCCGTCTTCCACCGGAGAGCTGGCATTGTTTCCGGGGGGAGCCACCCGTTACTCGAGTTCCTTCGTAGTGGAAACAAACGCGTGAGGAAGATCGTGAGGGTCGCAACAGGACCGTTTCGAACACGGTTGTTTACGCGAGTCTGACAAGCTAAAACTGACGCTGTGTGAGCACTGACTAATGTAGGACGGAGCTGTAGCCGATACACCGAATTGGTAATCGTAAATCGTTTTTTAGTAAATAATAGTAGTAAATCGTAGTTTACATTGTAGATTATGCAGCTTAGTTAGTGTAGAAATTCCCTTATGAAAAGAATGTGGGTTTTTTTTGCAAAAATGACTGCCAGCTTTCATTGATACCGGTGTAACTAACTCGCAGGGATCCATTTCTCATCCGTGTGTGCATGCTGCTGTGCTTTTGAGTCTCGTATTCTTGCTGTCACTTGCAAGATGCCAAGCTCCACTGTGCAGCACTTAAAACTTTTCAGTCGGTTGGAATTGGCTGAGGAGGTTCTTCTCTGTGGAGACTGGCATAGCTGTGTTGATGCCCTGTTCCAGTGTGTGCTCCTCTTCATGCTCAGTGCTTGTTTCATCAGGGTGTTACACAGAATCATATTTGTTGACTGAAGATGAGAATGATTCTGTGGAATAGCCCTGCTGGGGAGCACACAGAATACTACATTGAGGATTATGAAATAAAGCAATGTTTGATTGTTAAAGGAATTACTTTTCCTGTCCTGCCACTTGTTAGAGCTCCATATGGCTGCTTCTCAGCATCAGAGATTACTTGTGTTTACTTGGAACTCTTTTAAACAGGGTGCATGCTTGACTTTGTGCTTCTGTTCTCAGTTGTTGCCTCTCCAAAATACTTGCAGTTCTGTTCCTTTTCTATATACACCTTAGGTCCCTGTCTGTAAGAGAAATGTGCAGAGAGAGAATGAACAAAGAACAGAGGTGACAATCGGTTTTGTTAAAGCTAAAATGTTTTATTAGCATAACTTATTTTGAATTCCCTCTCTTTGATCCTGTTTAATGTTTCTGTGCTCAAGTGAGTGTACTGACTGGCAGTAGCACATACAGGTGGACTGATGCAGCCAACCCTTTTGTAGTTCAGATGATATCAAATATGGGAAAGCCAGTATTTCTGATGTTCTGAGCAAGTTACTGTTAATGCCTGTGTGTTGGGATTATTAATGACATTAGTGAGTTCTATGATTATTTTACTATATTACACTTTATTATTTACTATACTATTTTACTATAAATGCAAAACACTGCAGGGCGAGGGGAGAATACAGAGCACAGCTTTGAAAGGAATATTCCTGCATTCCTCTGCCAAAACAGTTAATTTTTTTTTGTATTTGTATATGTGGATACAGTTCCTGAAACATTCTGCTATTTTCTGAAGACGTGGTCCAAAGGGAAAAATTGTACTTTTAAAAAGGGAACAACTTTAGTGCTGGTTTATTTGCAGGTGTCATTATAAGCATGTTGGCTCTCGTGTGGAGAAGTGCCCTTCCCCTCAAAATGAAGAGTCTGGAGGAGTGGTTATTTACATGAGCATTTTCAGCAACATCTTCACTAGAAGGTTTAGCTGCTCTTGTGATTATTATATTTCACCAGTGTTTCTGTCTTGATAAAAATTGCAGTATGGTCGTGGATGTGTCTGAACAAAACTGCTAGCTTTCTTTTTTTTTTTCCCTCTGTGGAACTAGTAGAAACTGCACTTTTCAAAGAACTGTGTTCTGCATCTATGCTAGGAATTAGGCTGTGCTATGGTAAGGGTTCTGTTTGTAGTTATTTGTAGGTATAAAACTTTCAGACAGGCTTGAGAGGTGTTCCCTACTTATCTTGTCTACTTAATACTCTCTTGGGTTTTTAGCGTAATGCTGTGACTAGTCTTACCACTCAAGGGATGAGATTTCTGTGAATCTCTAGCCAAAGCAGGCTGCAGGAATAGAAAACAGTAAAAAAATCCAGGCACTGAGAAGGTGCTCAAAGGTGAAGAAATGGTATTGGCTTAAGAGGAGCAATTTTATATGCATTCATATTTCTAACATAGGAAGTGCTGGTAGCTAGTGGAAAGGAGATAATCCGGAGAATAATCTGGATATAACAGTGATGTTCAACTAAACAATGAATCTACAGTGAGGGTAGGTTGGATTTTTTTAAGGCAAGTTATTCTTTGGGTTATTGGTCTGTTACTTCCGATGCTAGAGGTAATGTCTGTTTCATATAGCTCTTGAAACTCTGCAGGCAGGTTGCTGTAGCTAGACATTGTGGGACACCCTGCAGACCTGGGCTCATTTCACTTCCCTAAACTACATCAGTTGGAAGGCAGCATTGCAGAAAACACTTCGAAAAGGGATGCTGACTACTGAAGTACTTGTAGGAATTCTGGTGCAGAAAGCATGAAACTAGGGACATAATCACTTGGTTTGAATGAGAAAAGTAATACACTGGCAAAGTAGTAAAAATAGGTTTGATCTCTGAGGATGGGAAATATTTTAGTAATTGCTGGTTTTTAATGGTAAGCTTGTTTGGGTTTTGTTTTGCTAGAGAAGCTGTGTGGATTGCTGTAGAACTAGCACATTTATTGCATCAGGAAATACGCAAATGAGAAATTACTTTTTAGTATAGAAAGATAAAAACTTACTTCAGAAAACACTGTGTTTGAGAGAGAAAATCCTTCTCTGAGTTCCTCCTAGTGGAGCTTCCTGAAGAATTGGTATGAAACCAAGGAATTACCGTTTCTGGTATTTCAAGTGGGAAATTTTTTTTTGCAGGTGGCAAAGTTAGATTATGTATATGTAATACAGAAGCAAAAGGGGAAGGAGCTGAGTTTTCTCCCTCCCCACTTCCCTTTCTGACATCTTATTTGCAGGTAAGCTTGTAGAAAGTTACTAATGTCTAACTGAAGTATCTGAAGGGGGTGAACACAACGCGCACAAAGTTCGCTCTTTGCTCTAGAACCTTATTTTTCACACCTGATGGATTCTACTCAGCTGTGCTGTAGAAAACAGCTGGCTTGTTTTGTAACTACAGATTGAAGTTGAGACTAGCTTTCTGGCTTAAAAGATAAGCTGTAAGTATGTCACCTGGCAAATGCTCTATAATTCTTTATAGTGAAAAATTGCAAGGATTGACTTCCTTAGCACATTTTCCTGAAAAGAAAGTATTAAAACTTATGTTCAGTTCTTTAGTAATCCTACGGGAATTCAATATACAGTTCTTGCCTGTGCTGTCCCACCTTTGTACACCCCATCTACTGCCACCTCTATGTGGCTGCTTCTCTGCTGTTCACCCAAAGCAGTTCTCTTTGCTTCTTAGAATTGCCAACAAGAGGCTTAGTGTAGGAAGTCCTTTTGTGTTTGGTAACATGAGCCCCCATCCATTCTGTGCAACACTTCTTAATATTGGTGTGCTTCGTGAGATAACTTAATGGTGTAGAATGTGTTCTATTATATTGTGATTGCAGATGGCTTTTATTTTCTGGTGAGCTGGCCTAGATCTGTTTTGTGAAATGAATTCTCAATGGCTTGTTTACACATACAGCTATTTGGGCTACAGGCTGACTTTAGGTTCTTCAAGATTTTTGTGGTTTCCTGTTTCTGATCTGTTTTGAGGCTCGGGGGGTGTTTGTGGGGGTGGTGGGCTGATGGAAGGAGGCCTTGCATAGTCTCTGCCCCTGAAGGTGCTTGGAACTTTAGTGCTTTGATTAGCAGTAGAGGGGGTTAGAGGACACTGGCTGATATGCAGGTTCTTAGGAAACCTTTAATTAGCTTTAACTGCTGCCTGAACTTGGGATTAGAATCCTGGAAATGAGTGACAGAAAATACCACCGTATGTGTGAGGTTGTTAATTTAGAAAAAGATATTTTCATTAACTGAAATTTTGGATCAATGCTGCTCTGTACGTGAGAAATTTATTTCCGTAGATACAAAATCAGTCTTGTGGATAAAATACCTATATTCCCTAAGTGAAGAGTCTAGATAGTTCAACAACACAGGGGTGTTCTCTGTGCTTCCAAATCCTTGAGCCTATTGTATCAGAAAAAGTACAACTGTGTTACTGATTTACTGTAGCAAGTAAGGTGATCAGTTCAGTTGTGAAGGAGGTAGTGTCAGAGCTGAGCTTTGTTTCTGGTGTTTTGAGATCGAATGAACAATGTAATGTCTCTTTCCAAACTTTAAACCACTTCGTTGTATACCGTGGATTTTTTGAGGATGTACGTCCAGAAAGCTTAAGAAGAAAAATCAATTAATTTTGATTCTTCTTCAAAGTTAATATTTTTGATTATATTTTCAAGATAGGACTAGTATGGTCCAAAATTGATTTCGAATATGAGGCAAACAACTGCCAACTAGATACCAGAGTCTGTTTTAAGAACCTACTTGTGCTTTACAGTAATACAAAGAAAAGGTTTGTATAGGTTATTAGATCATGGCAATATTTCAGGCTTAGCCAGGGCTTTACATATATTTCCTCTGAAATAGTAACTGTATCTTATGATGATTTATTACAAGTATTTTCAATATTACCTTCATATTACTGTGGGTTTTTTTTCTTTAAATCTTATTAGGGCTGTTAATATATCAAGCAGGCTACATCAACTTGAAATATTTTCATGCTTCTGTTTCCTACTGTTGCAAAGGTCCCAGCCAGTTTAGGTACAATAGTATCTTTGAAGAACTATCTGCTCCAAGCTTTCCCTTTCCATTAACACAACCTTAAATGTTAAAATGTATTACCAGGACGTTATTTTTAAAGAAGTTGTCTGTTCTTTTAAATGATGGCCATTTCTATCAAAATAATTAAAGAGGGGTGGTGGTTTTTTTTTGTTTGCCTCACAGTGAATGCAAAACCTTCCAGCATCTGAGAGGTTTCGAATGATGCTGTGCCTAAAGGTGAGCATAGTTGTTCTGACGGGTCAGAGCCTGGGCTTCTTTAATCAGCTGCATGGCAGTCTGTTTAAACAACAAAAATCCTCCTTTTATACAGCTGAGCAATTTTGAAATTTGCATGCTTGATTCATAAAATGGTCTATTAAGCAACAGGTTTTTTTCATGTGACAACTTCTGAGATCAAAAAAATTTCACTCCCGATAAATGTGTGACTTCAGATTCTTCTGCAAAACAAAGTTGTGTTAAAATAGCTTTTGTAATTGAAATACTAGATGTCAGTCTGCTCTTTTAAATGTAGTAATCATTAAGCATTTATGAACCTGGATTAAAGTATAGATTTTGACAAATTGTTTGGCTTCATACTCTTTTGCAGACTGTAATGGTCAGTTTCTTCAAGATGTGGAGTTGATGGGCAATTTGCTGGGTTATGAGCTAGATCTTAAGTTCTCTACAGTAATCTTTGCCTACCACTTGATGATGAGGTTTGAAAGAGTGCTGGTGCGGCTCTACACAACAGAAACATAAATGACTGTGCCACAGAAGATTAATGTTTTATGTTCATGATTTATTTTTTTACAACATCTACAAATAACTGATACTTGGAGGGTATGGTTTGTTTACAGCAGTTTGAAGAAAATGGCTTACTATGATCTTCAAAGGACTTCTCTATAGAAAAGAACATCCTGTTGTCCCAGGAAAATATCTTCAGCATCTTTGTAACCTACCTCACTTGGTTCTTTGGAGAGGAGTGTTCTTAGAAATGCCTGTTGGTTTTGTTAGTTAAGATTTTTCTGTTACACATTTGAATTAGCTGCCTCAAAAGTCGAACAAGTTCCATCAATTCAGTATAAATTTTACTTCCTGTGATATGTTGAAAATTGATCAGCTTGTTCACTGCTTTGTGTTGTACCTAAAACCAGATGTTTAAAAAATGCCATGAGATCACCCTTTTTGCTCAGATTCTGTTTTACTAGTTTTTTTTTTAATGGTACCTTTTGCACTTTTTGCTGCACAGAGATAAGTCATTGAAGTATGACTTAATGTTTCCATCTCACAAAAGACTAGGTATTTGTCAACTTAGTATTTGGTTACTCTCTCTCTATATATATATTTAATATATCGCTTCTTTTCAATAAATGAATGTTGAGTGTGGTTCTTTAAATCCCTTTGCATCCTTTTCCTCAGATTTCAGAATCTGAAAGCATACTTCTAGGTCTGTTTTTCCTCCTGTTCCATTCTAGTGGTACTCCTTGACTGGGGAAGATAAGTGATCTTCATCAAGCTGAAAGTGCACACAGAGTACGTGGTTTTAAATATCTCCCAATTACATTGAGGCTTGGTCTTATGGGCTTGGTTTTTGGTTGCTTTTTTTATATGGCTGTATGTATTTGAGTGTCAAAGTTAACTGTTAGGTGTGTGAACAGATTACTACTTGTGTAGTGCATTCAGAAGTACTCTTGACACTTGCTTTAATCTGCGTTTTGTCCTGTCCATTACATGCATGATTTTATGTTGTAATGTTTGGCGGTGACAGCATCCAGTGACACTCTTTAATCCATGTGAATGGATTTTCTCTTTAGGCAAATGTTTTAATTTCTTAAAGGTAATAATAATGTTGACAGATAGGTGTATTAATACTTTAAATTATCTGTCAAACTTCTAAGTGTATATAAATGGAAAGGTACATTTCCATTTCCAAGTGGAGTTTCATGAATTATTCAGTATGTTATTTCTCTCTATACACACACATATGTGCAATTGGTTAATAGAAAGAGGATGCAGTTGGTCACTTAGCCTGAAAGTCCATTTTTAGACAGAAGTCCAGAGCATAAATAGGCAAAAACATATAAAGTATGAGAACTGATGTTTACTGCAGTTTCTGAAAGCACACCATCTATTGGTATTCTGGATTGTTTTCATTCATGGCAGTCACTCTGGTGTAGCAGAGTTTATTAAAATCTGAATATTGATAGGGATCACATCATAATCATGACGCTTCCTGCAAAGCAGTCCTGGATGGGATTGCTATATAAGTGGAAGTGCCACCTATGCTTTCTGTGCTCTCTACACTGAAAGATGAGGCTTTCGGTTGGATGTTGTTATTCTGAATCAGTGTTTCTTCGTATCTTAACACTTTTTGTAGCTGAACTACCTTGATTTTGCCTGCATTCTCTTTTTAGACACTGTGAGAAATAGTTTGAGGACATATATTTAGGCTCATCTTAGTATCTGACCTGATGATTTGTTGTTTTCTTTTGAAATATGCTGGACCTTCCAGGATTTGTTGCACTCTAGCCTTTGAAGTGGAGCCTGCCACAAATACGTATTGGAGAACCTGGAGAAGGTTAACATTTTCACTGTGGCATATGAGGGGGCAGGAGGCCATGGGAAAGGCAAGCATAATATCTGTTAATTGGCCCTTCTTATGCTTTTTTCACATACAAGGTGTGTGCCAGATGCAGTTGCTGCATTTTTGTCACCTCTCTGAAACACCATTGTGTCATGAAAAGAATATTTTAAATGCAACTGCCTAGCTGTTCATTTTTATCCTTTGCATTTTGCAGATAAATCCTTAGGAGATCCCAGGTTGTCAATATTTAAATTATAAGCAATACAAAATAAATTTAGTTTCAGAATTTGTGGCTTGCGTGACAGTATCAAAATACTTTACGAAGCCTCTCAGACCACGCCTTTCTAACTTAAACTGTCTTCAGCAAAATCTCAGTATTGATAAGGAGTAGCTTTATCTCTAAAACTATGAAACACCTTTGCAGTGAAACAATTATCTACTTTCGGTGTGAAATAAAGGCTTCGCTTCTCCTCGGTGATTCTTTCTAGTTCTGTATATCCAGATATGGACCAACTTAAGTCCTTGTCCACTTGTTTCCCACCATTGTGCCTAAGTTCTTGGACCATATTTTAATTTATAATAATGTTTTGGTAGAAACAAAAGTAAGGCCTCACTGTTTATCTGTAGATTGCTTTAGGTAAGAGGTGAATTTTTTGACAGATGGTATGGATGTTTGGGGTTTTTTTGTTTTTGTTTTGGGTTTTGTTTTCTTTTTTTTTTCCCCTCAGTCTTTAGGTTTATGCAGTTATTGTTCTTTCAGCCTTTTTGATTTGAGAGTCAATCCAGGTGTGAACTGAAGAGATCCTTGTTTGGGAATGACTGTTAATTAAAAGTTGTTTAAGAATATAACCAGTGTTACTCAGAATATGTCCTATATTCACTTTCCTCAACAGTATTCCATATTTCAGACATCCTATAATGCCAAGTCAAATGCTTTAGACATCTGTTTGCAGTATTTTGTTGAGTAGACCTGTAATCCAGTTTTCCATTAAAAACATTCGTGAGAAGCTTATGCTAATATTCTAGCTTATAGGATCTCATCAGCATTATTTATAATCAAACCAAATGTACCAGTTGAGGGGTAGTGCTCATGTTGCTTTGTGTAAATACTACTTACAGTTAGCAAGATCTGCTTCCAAAAAATATTTGCCTTCTAGGTAAGTGGATGGAAGAGCTTTTCTCACCATGTCTGCCCTATGTCTTAGTGCAGTTAAGAGAGTCAGTAATGACAGTTAGACACAATGCTATCAGACGAGCAATAGGTTAGGACCCTAGTCATGCTGACTTTGTAACAGAAACGTGATCTTGCTAGTAGGGTTTCAGTAGCAGCAACAAACTCGGTCGTCTTCAGAGTTCAGTATCATGTCAGTTAGGATAGAAGATGCTGGAAGCTTCAGAAGGCCCAGTCTCTACAAGTATTTTTTGCTGCTGTTGATGTTGATAGAGCTACATCAGCAAAACAGTATTGCAAATTGTGCAGTGGGAAAAAACTAGTAGAGATGCAGTTGTTGTGGCTGTACTTGCTTCAGAGCAGTCTGATATTTGTTTGATGCTTACTATGTGCTTAGATACATGAAAAGTTGTAGTGGTAGAGCTAATGTCAAAGTGCTGAATTGCAAAAAATATTCCAAAGCTGTAGCTCCTTTTAGATAGCTGGAGCTTTGCCTGTGACTGGCCTTTCACGCAAAGGGGGGCAAGAAAAATATAAAAGGAAAAATGTAGTGATATCTAGTGGGTGTCTTGCATTGATTCAAGTTCTCTTAAGGTTTATTTCTACTGTTCGCAGTCAAGAGGGGAAAAGAACAATATAAGGACTTGCTTCACATGGCAGATAAATGAAAAGGAAGCCTCTTTCTAGTGATTTAGTGAAAATGAGTTAATGAAGGTTTATATCTCTGTTGATCCTACTTCAGCAGATCTGTTACTCTCTTTCTTAGTAGGTTTTCAAATTCACAGTATGTTGCACTAAGAAAGAAACAATTTCTATATGGACGCAAATTAGAAACAGTACCCTTAAGTACCTGGGGAAGTAGATGGTGTTAGAAGCTAGTTTTAAAAAGCAGACATAAAAAGATTACATCTGTGGTTATCGAGGTGGCCAGCGGTGATCCGTGAAGCACAATAAAAAAAAAGCCTGTTGTGACTGTGTGAGGACCTGTGCTTTCGCTGGCGTGCCAGCTGAACAGTATTGGTAGTTGCAGGAAGGAGCATCCTCCTCAGGCTTCTGGGAGCTGCAGACACAGTTTGGAACATTTTAAAATTCTTCAGTGATTGACTTTGTGTCTTGCTAAAAAAGCCTGGATCTGTCAAACTCTTCAGTCTGAGTTTTGCAGGAGAGTGACTGTATAAAGTTAGACTGGATGAGCTAGCCTGTACTCTGGCATATATGAAGACATATGTAGAAACATGTATAGTCTCTGCAGGTGTGTTTCTTGGCATCTTTGAAAGTAAAACTGAGAAGGTAAATACAGCACATAAGCTACTAAAACAAGAATGGGGAGTGTGGAAACAGAAGTGTAGGAGTAAGCTTCTCTGTAGATGTTCAGGTGCAACATACAGTGTTGTATACAACATAGTTGCATAGTTCTGTCATTTCTTAGGTAACTGATACCTCAAATCTGTTACATCTGCCTCTGTCCTTGTTCTTAATCTCAACTTTCCTTTGTACTTGGTGTTTTCTGGGCTACATCTGGTTCTTTGTTTTGGAGTTGGGATGTCTTTATGTGACCCTACTTATAATTTACATAGTGTAATCTCCCTTGTTTTAAAAGGTCATGGACCAGAGCATTCTTCAAAAAAAGTATTAGATATTGCTGGTTATTAAACAATGCAGCTGATCTGCCTCTTGTATGTTGTTCTCTCTTTTCTTCCTGTCTTTCCCCAGTTTGTATTAGAGAAATACTATTGGAGAAATTGAGATTCCAAGTAAAAATGGAATAAAGTATCCTCTGTCTCCATTAAAGTTCTTACGCTTTACTTACTTATTTACTGTTCCCTGTAACTGGGATCTCTAAACTGATGTTACTTGTGAATACAGGTGTTCATTGCTTAAGGAGACAATTTTTTTGCTTTCAGAAAAACTACTACTTACTAAGATTGTACGTATGGCTCTGCCTGTAAACAGGAAATGAAGTTTAAAGATCATGTTATTTGTAGGAGAATATACAGTGAAACTCGATTCTTTGGTGGTAGGGAGCATTGTTTTGAGCTTGGGGAAAAAAGCATTCTCGAATTAAAGCGTTCAGGTGTTTGGCTTATGTCTGTATGTATGTGTGTGCGCAGCATGACCTGAACAGAGTTGTGTAACAAGTTAAGAGCTACCATTCCCGAAATAAATACTAATATTCTCTCCTAAATACATTTTAATGATAACTCTTTCAAATACGACTTCACATGAAGCTCGTATGGAAATAGCGCAACTCCATGTGGTAATTATTTGAAGGTATAGGAACAACAGTTTAATTTCTCTTTTCAGTATGATGCTGTTCCAATCCAGTCTAGCGTGGTGTTATGCTCCTGTTCATCCCCATCAATGGTGAGGAACCAAGCAGATTCCAGCACTCCATCTGTCATTTCCACCTGTGGCACCAGACAGGGATCTAACATGGAGGGCACTGCAGCTGAATCGAGATCCAGTTCAAATTCCTTGCAGCAACATACAGGACAACAGCCTCCACAGCCTCGAAAGAAACGACCTGATGACTTCAAATTTGGGAAAATTCTGGGTGAAGGATCTTTTTCAACGGTAACTTTACTTTTTTATAAGAAGTGCCAAATATCTTTTTTGAAGATGAGCTTTAATGCATGTTCCTCAAAAAGCTTTTCTCTTTAAAAATGATCTGCTTTCCTGAAACTTTATTCCTTGCTTCTACTAATTGGAAATCTTCCTTCCCTTGCTTTAAAATGTTTTCTTAGAAAGCTGTAAGTAGTTGAAAGCTGTGTCTCATTTCCTACTTTTGAACTTTCAGGTAAAATTCCATCTCTCAATATTTGCCATTTATGCTAAGGAAAAGTACTGTGACAGCTAGATTTTTATAAATATTCTTCAGCGGAGTTGTTGCTTTTTTCCCCCTTTAAGAAGCTTTGGCAATTTACTGTGGCTTAGGTTACAGTCTTCACAATTCTTCTGGGGGGAAAAAGAAGAGCAAATTGGTGTTTTCCCAGTCAGATGTGTAAGTCTTCTAGCAAAAAAAATGTTGTGCCAAACTGAATGTCTGCAGATGTCTTGCTGAAGCCAGCATAATATGAAATATGCTTAAATACTTTGCTGCTTGCAGTTGTGATAGCTTGTTTTGGACAACCAATGTCCTAAATACCTACTGACAGATCAGAATCCACGTTAGTGTATGTCTTTAATGAATGGTTACAATAATTTTCTTTCCTCTGGCAACAGGTTGTCTTGGCTCGAGAATTGTCAAGTTCTAGGGAATATGCCAGTAAGTATTGACTCCTTCAACATAAACTGTTTGCAAATACAATATCAAAGTAGTGCTGTTAAAAGACACTTGTTCAAAGGACAGAATTAGTGGGTTTATGGTCATTTTATCTAACAAAAAGAATCAACCAGCCAAGCCACGCGGATGACTCGGGTGGCTCCGTGGGGCCACAGGTCCTGACTGCACTCTGTCTTCTTTTCATGAAGTTAAAATTCTAGAGAAACGTCATATCATAAAAGAAAACAAGGTGCCATATGTGACACGGGAGAGAGATGTAATGTCCCGCTTGGATCACCCTTTTTTTGTGAAACTCTACTTCACCTTTCAGGACGATGAAAAGCTGTGTATCCTTTGGATTTTCAAACTTGCTGTGATGCTTTCTTAAAAGAAACAATCCCCACTTTGGGTTTCTTTGAAACATTGTCTAACAGGAATTGTGAAAATAACTCTAGGTATTTAAATTATCCTCATATTTACAATACCATTTTTGCAGTCGTGCTTTTAATAGAAGTTAAGCAAATGGTTGGAGTGTGCCCCCTCAAAGAGCGGAGTCGGCGACTCGCAGGCCAGGGGAGATGTCTATGCTTTTTATTGTTTTATTCAAATCTGTTGCTGGGGTCAGTAAGTCGTGTTTTTCACAGAGGCTGCTAGCAGTTCTAATAGGCCCTGTATCTGCGCATACGCATATGCATGCACTAACAGAACCTGCTCTGTCTTTTGTAATGCAAACTTTAAAAACTCTGGAACTTTACAGATGATGAGGCAGTTTTAAACTTGGGTTGAATGTTTGTTATGACTGTAAATAGCTCTCTTTAAGGGCAATTATATACACAGTTTAAATGAATTATTAGGTCACTGTCTGGAAAACTACAGAATTTACCATTTACGGAGTAGTCTTTGCCATGATAAGAACCTGGGACATGGGTCCTAGGTTGTTAATATATTCAAGAAATTGTTTTGGGTTGCTGCCATTTAAAGTTTCAAATGAACTGACTTCAGTTCTTTTCCCATGGTTTGTGTATGTTTAGTATTGTTCTTGTCTCTGAAATGAGGTGTGAGGACTTTTATTTTGGATGGTTTATTGATAGACCTTAACTAACTTACATTCAGATTTTGGGCTTAGCTATGCCAAAAATGGAGAGCTGCTAAAGTATATACGCAAAATTGGCTCATTTGACGAGACCTGCACCAGGTTCTATACTGCTGAAATTGTATCAGCTCTGGAGTATTTGCATGGGAAAGGAATAATTCACAGGTAATTACAAAGCTGAAACCAGTGTGCATTTGATGATACACAAGGTTTTTATTCTGGAAGTGTTCTTTTTGAAGTCTAAAGCAAATACAGATTTTGTGGAAAGTTAATGAGAGAGTAATAGCATTTCATTAACATTAGTACTGTTGGTAACATTGGGAGCTAAACAAAGACAACTTTCGGAGGAGAGAGAATCTCTGTTACTTGACCAACTATTCTGGTGGGAAAAAAGTAAGAATTAACATTACCAGAAGTTTGTCTTCTTCAAGATTGATCAGCTGGTGTAAAGCAGAAGATGACTTTTTGTTTAAGTGCGTTTCTTCTTTCTGGGGTGTTATATACCAGAAGTAACTAGAATTCTGCTGGTGTGAGTCAGTGTGCAGTGTGTCATCAAGAAAAGTAAAACGAATGTATGTCAGTGAGCAGTTTCCACAAAGCTGAAGCAGTAACTGGGCAAATGGTAAAATTTAGCAAAGTTTTTAACAGGACCTTTGCAGTTGTTCTTGATGTAATTACATTGTCTGGGTAGGTGTGCTTTGTAATTCATGTTTGTTAAACAACTTAAAGCTGTAAATGTGAGAAATTTGAACTGCAGAACTTCTTTTTGGGTAAGAATTCTTTTGCATCTGAATGTTCCCAAGCAGTTGTTAAGGGAACAGCAGATGCTAATTGGCAAAAAGATGGCTAATTATAATTCTGATAGTGGTATTACTTCTTTCAGTTACATTTAAAAGGACAAAGTATTTTCCTAATACTTTTCCGTGAAATAATTTGGAATAAAAGCTAAAGGGGCTGGATGTGGAGAATACCAAAAGCATAGATTTCTTTTCTTCTTTTTTTTTTTTTTTTTCTGTCAGGGTTAAAAAGGGTTCCAGAATTCCCAGTTTCACTTTGATTTTGTAGC
The DNA here is from genome assembly GCA_026283785.1 of Coracopsis vasa. Classification (NCBI taxonomy): domain Eukaryota; kingdom Metazoa; phylum Chordata; class Aves; order Psittaciformes; family Psittacidae; genus Coracopsis; species Coracopsis vasa. Next base: position 25,489 of record JANHGB010040074.1, on the reverse strand, counting down.
CCATGTGTTAGGCTGGAGAATGCTAATAAAATTGCTATAGCATGATTGTCAGTATTACTAAGCCTATATTAGAAATCTTGTATTATGTAAGAGCTTCAAGTCTTTCTCAAAAAACCCCCAAAAACCAAACCCCACATTAATGAATGGGCTTTTCGCAATCTGGCAGCAGTTTGCATGTTGACAGCTCCAAGTTAGGGGAAAGTTGACACAACAGTGTTTATAGAATACCTGCATTGTTTATGGTAGCACTATGTACATAAGTCACTAGACAGTTTTGCAACTTTAATTTGTGTGCTCTTTAAATATAAGAATTTGCCTTTTCCAGGGACCTTAAGCCAGAGAACATCTTGCTAAATGAAGATATGCACATTCAAATAACAGACTTTGGAACAGCAAAAGTATTATCTGCAGATAGCAGACAAGGTATGCCATTATTTACTTCATAGTGTGACAGAGACAACTCTAGCAAGTGTTACTTTGAAAGTGTACATATGTACCAAATTGTAACCCTCAAATGCCATTACCTCTTACATAACAAAATCACTGAGAGATCTTGAAACAGTTTTGACTGTCACTGCTTAAATTATGTCAGAAGAGGTAATATTTGGTGTAGTGGTGTAGCCAGCTAGATCACCAAATGTAGTGGGAAGTTGAACTACTTCAAATTGCTTTTCATTTGCAAGACAAGCACACAAGCAGGTACTGTGGCTTAACTGGAACAGTTCTTTGCATATGTATTTAAGCTTAGTGGCTGATCATCAGAGTTGCTCAAATGTGAAGGTTATAGAACTCTTGTGTCACTAGTTGCTTAATATTAACCTGTGAATCAATGATGCTGCATACAGTGCCTGGTAAAAAGCACCAGGCTGAACTGAATTTGATGAACTTAATTTTTTACTTTAATGTAGTAAGCTTGTATTGGTAGATTTTATACCTAGTGAAGTGCCCAAATGCCTAGCTTCTTGAACCAAATAGGTATCACTGAGACTGATTTGGCTCTTCCACTTTGTGAATTGGTAGAGAAATGCCTGTGAGTTCTTTGTAGTATTACATAACTTGCAATAGATTGTCTTAGTTTTGTGGTTTGTTTAGTTGTTGTGTGTTTTGTTTGGTGGGGTTTCTTTTGTTTTAATTGGGTGGGAAAGAGGGAGGTTGGCTTCTCTGTAAGTATGTGTTGGCTTATTTCTTTCCATTTTCTTACCAGCACGGGCAAACTCATTTGTAGGGACAGCACAGTATGTTTCTCCAGAACTGCTGACAGAGAAATCTGCCTGCAAAAGGTGAGGACTACTGTATTTCAGAACTTCACTGACTCTGTCAGGATACTGTCAAATGGGGAAGGGATATATTAAGCAAACTGAGTATTTCAAAGAAACTAGGTGCTCAATATAAATTTTTGTTACGAGTTTGAAATATTTTTTTCTGCACAAGTATTGCTGCTTGTCTGAGTGCAGGTTTCATCAGTTCATCTACCTTGTGGAGTTACAGACAGGTTCAGGTGCTGTCAGGAGAAGGTGGTGTGTAATGTGCAGTTGAATTTCGCGTACCCATAAATAAATCAGAAAAACTTTTTCTATTATCCAAATACTATACTTGGTTTTATTGTGTTTTATATAAGCTTGCTCTAAGACGGTAATCCTCACTGTAAAAGCAACAGAATGTTAGATTCTGTCAGTTAGGGGAAAGGCTACAGCTTTCTTTGACTTGTATTTAGATCAGCTAGCAGTTATCTCTGCTAAACTCTGCTTGAGAGTTGCAGTGGTTTAAAGCTCATCTTTGTGCCTCGTATGAGTGATACCCATAAGGAATTTCTTATTTAAACTTGTTCATGATGGTAACTTACAGACTGTTGTATATTTTATTATAATGATGGAAGAATAATCATAGCAATCACTGACAAACCACAGGGAAAAAGATCTCTTGTATGAGTAACTGTAACAATTTGTGCTACCCTTTCTTGAAATGGTAGAAGTACCATTAGACTTTCCACTTTGGCTTCTAGTAAGGATGTTTTGGCTGATGAAAAGACTTCATCAGGCTATCATCTCCTTTTAAAAGTTACATAATGCTTCATCTTTACAGAAGACTCTTAATTTGAGCAGTTTTGAGTCTTTATTAGCATTTTAGTCTTCTATTTCTGAGCTTTAAACCAATCTATGTATAGTTTTCCTAAAGGTAAAATGTTAAAATTACTCTTTCAGACCAACACACTAAAACTTGAGACCTTCCCATCACCAATGTATCATATAGCCTGGTTCTTTGTATATTAAGAAAAGCTTTATGTGAAAAAGTTGTAATGTGACACTTCCCCCCTGCCCCAGATATTTTGAAGAAAGGATTCAGTTCTGAAGGAGCATATATTGCATTGTTGGATGCGTGTTTGAGTTGTCATAGTGGACAATAAGTATTCTTTTCAGTCTCATTACATACCTGTTGATTATTTTGACTGAGCATTGCAGTGTTTTTGTAGCTGTGCTTGTAGCCAGTTGTTGTGGAATGGTTACAGTATACTTGCTTTTAGACTTTTGTTGCTAGCCTACTCTTCTGTCAAGGGATGAAGTGAAACCAGTGTGGAGATGACTGCAGTTTGTCTCCTGTGCTTGTGCCATGTTCTAACCGGCAGAAGCTGAAGAATTTTTTTAAATTGTAGTTTAAAGACTTCCTGTAGGAAAGCATAATATGTGTTTTTTTCCTCTCATTTGAAGCTCTGACCTCTGGGCTCTGGGATGTATAATATATCAGCTTGTAGCTGGATTGCCTCCGTTTAGAGCTGGGTAAGAGATTTAAACTATTTCTTTACACGTGGATCATAAATACATTCACTTGAGTTTGGTTTTTACCTTGCTACCAGTTCTGAAGTACAACTTTTCCCAGTGCAGTGTTGGTGTTAATGTCATGGCTGCTTTTATTTGTCCTTTCTGATGTCATGAAGATGCTTATACAGCTGTAACTAGAGTTCCTGAGAGAGATTCCTTAGTTTATCCTAGGGTTTCATATGTAATTTATACCATAAAGGTAACTATGTCTACATGAAGAGGGTATGAAGCACCTCTGCATTGAGCCCTTTGAACTTCTCTTGTTGTTATTCAAGTATCTGGTGTTTACAGGATGATAGGTACTTGGAAGACTGTACTCCTTTACCCTAGACAGATTTGTGGGAATGTGACTTAACCTGTAAGTCTCCTGTTTAATATTTGTCCAGGTTATGCACTGTTAAGGTGAAAGAACCATGGAGAACTAATAACAAGAACTAATATTTTTCTCTTTTGCAGAAATGAGTATCTTATATTCCAGAAGATAATAAAGTTGGAATATGACTTTCCAGAAAAATTTTTTCCCAAGGCAAAAGACCTTGTTGAAAAGCTATTGGTAAATATTTGCTGTGTTAAATGATTTGTTTACATTGGAATGTAATCAGCTTATGTAGTTCTTTTTTTCCTAAAGTTTTATGCACTCTGTTGCAAACCCTGTAATAAGAAAGAGTGTGAGCATTATTGAGTGCATAGGGGAATGTCTGGAAAATCAGCATCTGTTGGTAAACAGCACTTTATTATTTTGAATCTGAATTCTAAAGCGTGGATAAGGAATGCCTCTCAGTGAAATGCAAGTAAATGGTTCTAAATACCTAAATAACACACAGAAGTTAAAATTCAAATACTTAGATAGTACTCAGATTGTTGAGTTGTATAATGAATTTTCTATACATTGCAGGGAGATACATTCATTACAATGTACACCTACTTACCTTGCAATTTATTAGGCACTTACCTTGCACTTAATGCATGTCTCAATAGTATGAGCTAAAGAGTTACTCTGCATGGGTATATTTGACAGGTAGGAAGAAAAAAATAGTTCTATCTCATTAGTGAGATATAACCATAATGCTGAAATGAATATGCAGAGAACATTTCGGATGGTGTAAGCTTTTTGAAGTTCAGTAGTCTAGTGTATTAGCATGGTGCAGGAGGAAACTCTTAGGTCTCTGGATGATGATCAGTGCAACCATTGTAAAGGATCTAGCAGCATGTTCCTCTCTCCAGGCCAGCTTTACAACTGAGACAGTGCATGCTACAGGATAAGGTCCAGGTTGCATCAACATCCTGAGAAGCGTGCAGTTTGAAAGTGCTTGAGAGGTTGGTGTTTGACACCAACCATAGCTCCCATAGCTGCTTGCATCACTAGAATGTGATGCTGGGCTATACTTAAATGAGCTGTGCTCCATCAGGACTTTATGAAGAAACAAAGCCAAAAAATTGTGTGGACTCAAAGAGGTGCTCCTTTCTTTAGATCTGTGAGCTGGTCTAATACAAAATGTTACTGCAAGACATACTGATAAATAACTTCTTGTATTGTAAGCAGTCTCCTTATATTCTAGTGGTGTATGTTTATGACCAACTGGTTTTAAGGTTTTGCATGCTGCTGTGCAAATGTAAGTGGTGCTCGCCCCTTCCTTGTCATTATTTTAACTTAAGTGTAATTTGCTCAGGTTCTAGATGCCACCAACAGGTTGGGTTGTGAAGAAATGGGAGGATATGGACCTCTTAAGGCTCATCCCTTCTTTGAATCTATTGTGTGGGAGAACCTGCATCTTCAGACACCCCCAAAACTTACAGCGTATTTACCTGCTATGTCAGAGGATGATGAAGACTGTTACGGAAATGTATGTTTGCCTATTGCTATATTCAGCTCTGATGCTGCCTGAGACTTTAAATAAAGCATAATCATTGCATCTTAAATATTTTATTGAAACTACTTATATTTTAATGAAAACTCAGTTATTAATAATCTAATATAAAATTGATGGTTACAGTGGTTTGGTTACAGTGGTTTGGTTTTTTCTCCCCTGATGAAGTTAGTGTTTGAAAAAAATGCTGCTTGGCTTGCTCTTGACCAAGAATACTTTTTTTGGATAAGTTAATCTTGTTCATCTGTAGAGAGCAGGCTGTCTTTTTATCCATGAAAAACAGAAGCATGCTTAAATTACAAGGTGCAGTTTAGTGCAAAATAAGCTGTTTAATCAAAGAAATTCCTTTACTTCATTTTCTTTCCTCTTTTAGTATGACAATCTCCTGAGTCAGTTTGGTTGCATGCAAGTTTCTGGTTCTGCCTCTTCCCATTCACTGTCTGTCCCAGAGACAAGTACACCACAGACGTCAGGAGGAAATATTGAACAGTACATTCATGATCTTGACAACAATTCCTTTGAGCTGGACTTACAGTTTTCTGAAGATGAAAAGAGGTTACTTCTAGCAAAACAAGCTGGTGGAAATCCTTGGTAAGATCTTTGAATACGACTCATCTGTTACTTGCACAGCAGTAAGGAATCCAGAAAAAAATAACTTCGTTTGTCCATCTTAATGCCTTCAAGCAAATGATTAGCAATTATATTTTTATTGACTTCTATTTTTAAAGTAACAGCAGCAAAAACCTGATGTTATGTTTCTAAAATTTACAAGGTCTAGAAGGTGTCAAGTATGTTTATAGGATAGGCAGAAATGGAACTATACTAGAGAAGTCTTCCCTCTACAGAGGTCTAGAACTAGAAAAGGTCCTTCCTTCTTAACATTGCCATAAATGATTTATTTTTAGTGATAATATTCTGTCGATACGTAAGCAAAATACCTCCAAATCATGTAATTATTAGTGTTTCTGTTCACTCTTGAGAGGAGCTTCTCATTTGTGATTTCCCCCACCCACCCCACATCAGATTTTAGAAAAAACTGGGTTGGAATGAGGAAGAGTCCAAAACTCATCTAGTAAAGTTGTTCAGGACTCCTTGCTGGAAAAGGAGACAGTAGGGAGAGACCTGGAAAATTGCTTGATAATAATAGTAATAATAAAAGCTGCTTCTGTGGAAGAATTATTTCTGAGTAATAGGTTATTTCCTTTGTGGTTTTTTTTTTTTTTTTTAGGCATCAGTTTGTAGAAAATAACTTAATCCTAAAAATGGGTCCAGTGGACAAAAGAAAGGTAAGGGCTTCTCTTAATTTCCTGTAACAAGATTCAGCCGTTGTGTATTTGCACAGTTGCACATAGATAAGGAACAGGTTTCAGAGCTTCCTTGTTTAACTTATTTGTAAGTATCAGATTGTTTTGTTTGTATTTTAAATCTAGGATTGTGAATAGATTGTTTTTTCTTGATTTAGTGGTATGCTCTTGAGTTTTGGAAAAGGCTAAAAGTGTGCTATTGATACTTTCATTTTGAGACTGTAGTGAAGGAGTTTTTGTCCTCCCTTCCCAGTCTGATACAGTCCATAAATACTTTGTATTGATACATATCTGCGTGTGGATCAAGCTACAAAGATTAGGAAATAAAATACAAGCCCATATTGACCTTAACTGTGGTATTTTTTCTGGGTATGACTAGTGCCTGTATCCTGAGAGAAGCAAAGATGATGTTAGAAAGACTTCTAAGTATTAACTTTAACATGGTACAGATGAACAGCTATAGTCTGCATCAGCTTTACAGGATTGTAGCCTGTCTTTTGTCTAAGTTACTACCTGCTTGTTCCTAATTTTCTCTACAAAATCATGAGCATCGATTTCTGTGCTGGAATCTTTGACAAGTAGATTTTGCTTCACTCTGTACAGCTAGTAGTTTTATTTTAGAACTTGAAGATGCTTTCTGAAAATTGTACTTAGGTTTTGCCATGTAGTAGGAATGTACTGCAAGCCCTAAACAAGGGGTGAGGTTAAATAGGTAAAGCAAAAAGAAACCAAAGGTCCCTCAAACACAAATGTACAGTGCTATCACTGAACTCTTTTAATTCTACCTCTGTTGTTAAATTCAGGTATCTACACTTTTTTTTTTTTTTTTTTTTTCCCCTCATACCTTTTTTGCATTGCTGCTGCTGCTTTTCTGGTTAGGGATTGTTTGCACGTCGGCGCCAGTTGCTGCTCACAGAAGGGCCCCACTTGTATTATGTGGATCCTGTCAACAAGGTTCTAAAAGGAGAAATTCCATGGTCTTTAGAGTTGCGGCCAGAAGCTAAAAATTTTAAGACCTTTTTTGTTCACACGGTAAGTGACTTTCTTTCATGTCTTTGAAAGTTGCACTGAGGTCGTTGGATGATTTTTGTAAGTTATTAATGAGCAATTTTTTCTGAAGAAAATAGAATTCCTTAAACACAAGCGTTGATAGTCTTCATTTATAACAAAAAAAAGGCACCAGCCCCACCCCCCAAGGGCAAAACAAACCAAGCAAACAGCAACCACCCAATGTACTCATTTCCCACAGAAATGCATGTTTTATTGTTCATGTGTAAATAGACTTTAAGTGGGTTTGGGGATTTGAAGGAGGTTTTAAAGAAATACTTAAAAAGTAGCCCTTTTTTTTATACAGTGGTTCGCAAGGAGTGTACCAACAACATATTGGCTGTTGACTTCTTAACACTATTGAGATGCCAGATGTATGGTTATTCAGTAATATAGGATATTATATAACTAATTGAATTAGTTCTGGGAAAGTTTATTAATTGATTCTGAATAATTATTTCATTGATAGATGCAGAGTAATTACTGCTTTTTTGGTTAAACTGTATTTGGAGTACTCATTACAATGTCGTTCACTTATAGCCAAACAGGACGTACTACCTGATGGACCCGAGTGGGAATGCTCATAAATGGTGCAAAAAGATACATGAAGTTTGGCGGCACAGATACCACCAGAATGCTGCTAAATAGTAAAGCTTATCCAAAACTTCCCAGTTTCCCTACTTGCTGCTAGAACTCCATGTGCAGCCGATCAGAGGAATCTTTTCAACCCACCTATTACCATCTCAAGGGGAAGCATATGTCTGAAATGTTCTGCTTTCGGGTTTTGTTTTGGTTGGTTGGTTGTTGGTTTTGGGTTTGGTTGGTTTGGTTTTGGTTTTGTTTTGTTTTGGCTTTTTTTTGGGGGGGGGGTTTGTTTGGTTGTTTTTTTTTCATTTTGGTTTTTGGGTTTTTGTGGGGGTTTTTTTTATGTTTTTTTTTTTTTGGTGGGGTTTTGGGGGTTTTTTTTTTGGCTTTTTTTTTTTTTTTTTTAAGAAAAAAGCAAAAACCTAATGGAATTCAGGGTCACTTTGCTTGCTCATTGTGCTTCTGTTGAGGCTTCCACATGCATATCATTGCAGTGAAGATCTTGCTTTTGTGCACTTCAGCTCAACTTCTGCTGCAGACTAGTGGATAGACCTTGCATTCCAGCTTCACTTAAGATGAGTTAAAACCAATCCACACGCACACACGCCGAATCATGTACCAGCCTTGCATTTTGTGGGGCTGGAGTTGTCTGTGACTTTCAGATTATCATTAAACTGTATTTCATCAGGGAGCTTTTATATGCCTCTCCTAAGCACCACCTCTTTGTTTTCTCTTCCTTTCCTCACAGTCCCCCAGCTTATTGGTATGTGGCATTTGTAGCCAGGTCAGTCGCACCCTTGTGTAATTCCTAACATAGTTCTGGTTGCAGGATTTATGTGGTACTTCAGTAATTATGTGAATGAATCAGATGTATGTGTCTGGCAGACAGGCTCCAATGATACAGGTTTTAAGGGAGTAAAATGCTGAGCATGGCACTGAAAGTTTTCTAAAATTGAAATGTTGGCGTCTGAAGCATAGAAGATTTTAAAGATTCAATTTAAATTTTAATATGAATCATGTGTTTAATCAAGGGACAACAAACTTAGCAGCATGCTTTCAACTAATGCTAACTGAAAGATTAACTAGTTACTATTGGGGGGCAAGGGTTGCTATTGAAGTAGTAAATAGTTTTTCACCTTTTCAGGAGGTAAGGGCTAGGTGCTTTCTTTCCATGGTGTGCATGTACTGCGCATTTTAGCGGGGCCACCCTATTTACCTGGGTAGAGAAGGATGTGTGAAAGCATTGTAGAATTGATTACTTGACTTTTTTTGTCTCATTGTGTAATGAGATGTACAAATAATACTATTTTTGGTCCTTGGCCAAGTATTTAGCAACTCTGAAAAAAATGTAAGCAATTGAAATATTAGATCCATACAGTAATCTGGTTAAAAATTCAAAGGAAAATATTGATGCAAAGGGGAAAATATATGGTACGTAAGGCATATCTATAAAATTAAATTATTTTGCATATCAATCTGCTTTATCCTCTTCAAATTAAGGGTTTTTTTGTGGTCAAACATTTCTTGTAATGTTGCAAAGACATAACTTTCTGTGTGCTGAAAACAACTTCCCTAATGGCATTTTCAACATGCCTGTGTTCCTGAACCTTGCGGAGAGGAATGACCTAGGTCTGGACAAAGTCATTCCTTCCTTTTTTTAAAAGCAGTATAAACATCACACCTATTTATTCTTCTTCTACACATATTATCTCTTTGCATTTTGAGGACTCTTACTATGGTGTTTTTCCTTCCACCGAAGAAAACACGTTCCATTGCAATGTTGGAAAAAGTCACGGGCTGCTATTCTAGAAGCAGTATTTTAAAAGCAGTGGTTTGTCAGGATTTCTCAGAGAACATATGAATGTTGGATATTTTGTTGTTGCACAGGGTGAAGGAGATTTATTATTTCTCTCTTAAACTGTTACGTGTTTGAACTTGATGACAGTTCAGCTTTTTCAATATCTTTCATTCTTTAAAGGAGCGAGTGCGTTTGCCTTTTCTTTTGGAGGAAATGCATTCTTGTAGTCTCTTCTGTTATCCCCGTATCTATGCAGATTTGACAAAAGTAAATCACTGGCCTTCAGTGCCTGGTGTTAAGGTAGCTGAGGTGTCCTGCAAATGGCTGAGATGAGCAAGAATTCTGTTCTATCTGCATCATCAGAAATTTCATCATATACAGGGTACACTCCTTGTTGCTAAAATTCAGATAGCACAGCACTCCTGTCTGTGCCTGTGTTAATCCTATATGGACCATTCCAACCAAGATGACATGTGTTGTAAGTTTGTTGCATTTGCTCTGTGGCTGTCAAGGTCTGTTTTTATGTTGGGTCCACTGGAGGCCACCCTACTGCTCTTGGTTTAGTTTTTGATACAGAGGTGTAAATGTATTCTCAACTTTACACAGGAGAATGTGGCAATGCTGGAGATTCATGGTGCCACTGCTGTTTTGCTGTGACAAAACCTGGCTTGACATAAAAAGGCTGGCAAAGTTGTTCTGCTAATAGTGAGCACCGTGGCTTCGGTAAGAGGTGGAGTGATCTCCATTGGCTTGTTCACTAGGTGGAAATCTAGGAATGCTAAAGCTATCTTTTCTGTAATATTTAGACTTGTAGTCATTTTGCCATAAAGTAGTCACTCTGCTTTTTCACACCTTGAAAATCCTCTCTCAGTAGACTTCTGTCCTGCCCACCAAAAGCTTTCAGCCAAAGAAATCTTGATAGCAGTAAGCTATCAAAAAGGTGTCTGGAAGGCTGATATCTGCATTCTAGTATTCCTTTTTTCTTTTGCCAATGCTGTCATTAGGAAACTGTGAGCATCTCTTATAGGCATCCCTCCCCCTTAGAACTAAAGTGTTCCAAATCAAGTCTTCCTTAGCTGCTGCTTTTTTGGGAAGGTACTAGAACTTTTCTGAGAGAGGTATTTGTCTTTCTTGGACTGTAAGTGAAATCTGTGGTTTTGAAAGATGGCAGAAAAATAGTGAGGCAAGACAAAGCAATCATGTGGATTTAAGTATATTTCACCACTTTGTCCACTGAAAGGTGTGTTGGCAGGTGCTGCGTACCATGAAGGGCTGGTTCCTGTTTTAAATGCTTGTACTTGAAGTGGGGTAGCTTTAGATCTTTGTCCTGAGGATCACTCCTGTGATTCATGGGAGTTCATGGAATGTACAAGGAAGGTTCTTCAAGCTGCAGATGAGCCAGTTAATTTCTCTATTTTTTCTCTGAGATCTTTCAAAGCACAAAAAGGGTTGTTAGGCACTTAAAGACCCTTCTTGGACTCCTTAATGCGAACCTACTGAAAACCCAATCTGTTGGTTGATTCCATCTTTTATGTTTTGAGCATTTGCCAATCATTTATAAAGAATCTGGTCAGTAATACTGCAATTTTACTTTGCTTGGAATTTGAACTTCAGGAAGGTGTTTATTGCATCTGTTTTCTGTGGGGTGGAACTAAAGAAAGGGTGAAGTACTACTGCTAGAAAGGATTTTTGAATCACACTGTTATACTCGGTGTCCAGCCCAGTCACAGGAAATTTAAACCTACTTTGATAAACTGGAAAGATGAGTTGATTGCCACTGGCCTTACAAGTCCAGCTTTGAGAAGGGTTTGTCTTAAGGAAGACTTGCTTCAGATGTGATGTGGAGGCATTGTGAGCAGACTGATACTGCCTATTAAGATCTTGTTTGCTAAGCACTGGGGTGATGAAGGCATCAGATTATCGGATAGTACTGTGCTCCACTTTTCACCTTCTGATGTGATTTAGTTGTGAAATATCTGCTATATATAAGCCTACAAAAAAACTTTGTAAGTTGAAACAAAGATATGAGAACTGTAATCCATTTTCATAGTTCAAGATGCTTAATTTAATGTGCTTGATATCACTACATTTTGTGATGGGAACTTTGAAGAATCTTGAGGATTTCCCACTTGTACATTTAATAGCTTCTTTTGAATGATTTAGGAAAGTCAGCACAATTACTTCATTTTCACTTTCTCCTAGTGAATTACATGAATAGGTGTGGTATTTATACCTGAAATTTTGCTGAATGACTCTAATATTTTATGCAAATACTAGTCAAACGGAAGTGATCCTGCAAAGCTTCATGACACACATTGTCCATCAGCTGATCAAGTGAGCTTACAGACAGGTAATTCTCTGATCCAAAATAGCACGTTTTCCAGTAAGCCTGGTCATTTAACAAAGTTTCCTCTTTCTGAGAAGAAATACAACTTCTGTACAGCAAACAATTGGAGAGGTTCTTAAGCACCTGTTGACCTGGTCTGTCAGCATGCCAGTGAATGTAGATTCACAGGTTGCTGTTTGGCAAAGCTTCCTATGACCATGTACTAACACTGATTGGATGTGGCAAATTTCTAAATTGTGGCAGAACTTACAATTACTGTGTCTGACAAAAGAGGAAAAAAAATAGGAACCAGGAACCATAATCAGTTTTGATAGTTGTATGCTAGCTGTTTTCGGGTTGGTGGCAGTCAGTTACGTGTGTGATATTCTCTACCTGGTTTGTAGCTGTAACTGTGATGTACAGATAAAACAAACAAAAAAAAAAATGGGGAGGGGGGAAAGCCAAAAAACCCACCAAAAAAAAAAAAAAGAAAAAAAAGAAAACAAACCCCAACCACCCCCTCCAACCACCCCCTCCTCAGCAGACACCACAAAACAATCTCCCTTCCTCCAAGAACTCGTGAAAACAGAAGCAAATAATGCAATGATATAAGATAAACACTTTTGTATTTTTATTCTTATAAGGTTATTTGCTGGCTCTTGTTGGCCTCTAGTTCAGTCTGTGTTATTTAAATTCTAATATATGAATTATTTGGATTGAATTCATGTTCGGGGCCATGGTGTTGTATGTATTGATGTACAGCCTTGAATGTGAATAATTATTGTAAACTATATTTTACACCTTTTTCTGGCTTTATTATATAAATTTTCTATTGGTCGATGATTTAATCATATCTCATAATTTAATGACTGTTTATTCTCCTCTCGACAGATCTCTGTGCTGTAGATGTGTAGTTAGTGACTGGATGATGGATTTCACTTACGCTTGGTAGTCTGTAATAAAGGCATGTAGGGTCCTGGGGCGGCCTCGCCTCTTC